>DWON01000093.1:0-47066 GCA_018251015.1 Phocides pigmalion okeechobee
TTACTATGTTATTTCTACCATGAAGCTATTACATGTTATTATTTATCACTAGTCGTTATGATCCTTAAGTGGAACGCCTGGCGTGTCTACAAAAACTAAATTCAAACTGATTGTTTCGTGAAATCACAAATAGTCAATATACTTGACGCTGTACCAAATAAGCTAAGCGTAAATATTTGCGCGGAGTGCAAACAAATCGTGTCGTGTCCTACCGGATATTGGCATAGGATCCACTTGTGTTTACCCACTATAAATGTAAATAGAGGTACACGAGGCGGGAAGGATGATACTAATATTTTATTGTGAAATTTAAGTAGTGTGTATTGCTTTGTAATTGAACTAATTTTCGTTGATGTTCAAGCTCCACCAACACGATGTTTCCCAGAATTTTAATAATCTCGATTAATTAAGTTAAAGACTTTGATTCGCAGTTTTTCCATAAGTCTAATAATTTACATGAATTACATTAAATACTTTAATGTGCCTAATCTATATTTTTAGATTTACGTAGACAATGGCTAAAAATGAATCCTTTTCATTTCGTCAATTAAGACAGCACTTCTATGTCATGTTCACAGTCGTTTTGCTCGGAGACTATAAGCACTATTATTAGGATAGATTAGGAAGATCCGTTTTGTAAACCTACAAAGTCGCTCCTTCCACATTGCGGGGAAAATTATGGTTCTATTAGGAAAATACATTTGTTTTCTAAACTTAAAAAATATTTTCTCCCACATGAATGAGAAAAATATGGTCGCATAATTTAAAAATAAAGAAAATAGGTTCAAATAGTATGTGTTAGTGGTTTATGAGAAGTCTATAATGATTTCTTCATTTTTCTTTCTTAATGATCTTTGCTCTGACCACGGAAACCTTAACTGTGCGTGGTCAGAGATGCATTTGGCATATATTCACCTTATTTAAAAACAGAGGTGTATTGAAAGCCTTTTCAAATACTTTAATTATACAATTTAATTATATCTAAAAGGTGCAGATCATTCATTCAAGTGCCAATTTTCCATACCACTTGCTCCGCAACGAGACAAAACAAAACGGATCATAACCAGTAACCTTACAGCCACGGTCGAAACAAACATCTTATAACTTTATGCAATCGCTTTTTTACTGAGATCGGTCAAGTGTAATAGGGTTCCTTCAATTTGCTTAAACCAATAGATAAGAAACAAGATGGCTGGTTTTTTTAGCTCGCACAGAGATTTGCGATTGCAATTCAACGAGCAAATACGGCTAGTGTTCTTGGCACCATGCTGCATGGGCACAGACTCCCTTTACATCGTTAAGGTTAGGCTTTTATTACAGTTAGTTTTAATATTTCCGTTATTGTAATTAAAATGTAAATAAATAATAATGAGAAAAACTACATATATCGGTTTTCCGTTTTATTACGTATCAAACCATTATTGTTCAAGTGACAAACCGTTGCTCAGTGAGAGCCTTGTCTCAAAACAGGAGCACTAAGCCTCAACGCTGGCTAAGTCAACGAGTGGTAGTCTAAGAATTTTATGCCGAATTCTTGGACGCCGGGTTCGTCGGCCTACCAACATGTTTAATGGTATATTTACACGTATTTCAATGCACGCGCTGTGCCCGCCCTACTTCCCAGATAGGAAAAATACGTAAAAGTATATACGACTGTACATACGACCCGAGCATGATATTGGAGCAAATGTTTTGTGAAACCGTACGTAAATTATGTTTTATTTTTTGTAATAATCAGAAAAGTGTGCCATGAAAACAACAGTCGACCGCGTCCGGTAGATTACTATAACCACAACAATCAACAAGTTACGATCGAATGTATGTAACGATTTATAATAACCATAATTATTATCATTATGTTGTTACTTGTTCACTTTTCTATCCACATTGCGCTACAGACGTGATTTATGTATCCACTTGAGTTATTGTTTAAAGAATTGTAGCAAATATAATGTTTATTGGACACATTTCAAAAAAATATCTCAAGTCTCAAGTTTAAATTTGTTTTCAGGTCAAGATTGAGCTCTGAGTTTGATAAAGTTTTTTTTTGTACAATACTAGTTCAAAATGAGTAAATACAGATGACATTAAATATTACCTTAGATTGGTGGTAAAACTTACACCGTTTGTCCGGAGAAGTACTATCCTCTTCCATTTATAGCTTGAATTAAAGCAATTCAATTCAATTCAATTTGTTTCTTAATTTAATTTAACCAATGTTTGCTTTGTTGCCGGCTACACTTAGAATAAGGCATCATCAAAAGCAGCATTGCATTTTCGGCCTCGGGTATGCTCGGATCACCTACAAATGAGGCTACCATCTTAGTCGAAAAAGTAGCAACACATATGCTACTCCTACCATCTTATCAATACCAAGGTATTTTGATGTCTGTGTAAACATTTTTTTTTTGTTATTTCAGGTTCAAAGATGGTAAGGCGACATACGGCACGGAGAGCCCTGCGCGCGGCCGGCGCGTCATATTCTGCGTGCACGGAAACCCATCCACTGGGTGCTGCGCTGTAATCGAGACCACGGCGGATGGAGACGACCCGGCGCGCAACGGCAGTATCAGCGAAGCTGAGAGTGAGTGTTTGTTTTTCCATGACAGCTCCATGACAAAATGATTAAATGTTACCTCTTTTAACAATTTGAATGCTACGCTCATATATTAGATCGGGTAACGTTGCGGGAGGCGACATTAAACTAGAGCTTATTTCTCTACACTAAAGATGCGTCGACAATCCACTGAAATATTGTATTTTTAGCATCTTTGTGCCATATACGAATACACAGACGTAATGTCCGCCCACAGTCTTGTTGCACCGACGTAAACACAGCACTTTTGTTCGCCTGTAATCCATATAGTTTTGTCCGTACAACACAGGTGTGTATGAGCCGTAAGCGTGCCGCTAGGAGAGTGTTAAGTATTTTATGTGATAAGAGTAGGAATATATATTAATAAAAAAAACATGTACTTGCTTAAAATTCCGAACCGTGTGTATTTTCCACTTTTTTACCGTTTTTTTTTTGTTTTCAGGGCATTGTCACAGATCTAGAAATGAAGAAATAGACAAGCGAGCGCGGAGAAAACTAATTATTGCCAGTATATTGTGTGTTATATTCATGATAGGAGAGATTGTGGGTGAGTAGGCAACTAACACTTGTACATAATTAAATTGTAGTAAGTATATTGTTAGAATCTATAGTATTTTCTAGTAGTATGCCAATATTCTCTCTTTTCCCCATCAAATAAACAATACAGAGTTCAAAGTCAAACAACAACTTTATTGTAATTTTATAAATTATGAAAGTCACTTGTAAGTAACACTTGTCCATATTAAAATTAAAATAAGTACATAGGTATATCGCTCATGTAGTATTTTTAATAGAATTATTGTGGTATTCACGCTCTTTGTTGTACCAAATAAACAATGCAGAGTTATAACCCAGACAAAACCTTAGTTGTAATATTACAAATCGGTGAGCATACAAGTAACACTTGTTTAAGTATAATAAAATTGTAATGAGAGCATAAATTCCGCAAAGACATTTGTTTAAAATTATGTAACGTCTTGCACTTGTATGGATAGTTGAGAATGAATCTGGTGACAAAATGAAAATGAAAATATTTTTAGTCAAAGTAGCTTATTTACAGAACTCCTTTTGATGGTCGAACTAACCCTATTATTGGTAATTCCAGGTGGTTACATATCAAACAGTCTGGCGATAGCGACGGACGCAGCTCACCTACTTACAGACTTTGCCAGTTTCATGATATCACTGTTCTCACTGTGGGTCGCAAGCAGACCCGCTACAAGAAGGTACTAGCCATCTATAAAAATTATGTATGATATATTAACACTTTGATTGCGGTGCTCAAATATTACATCAAGTTAGGATAGCGGAAGGCACAAAACTGGAGCTTATTTCTCTATACTGGAGATGTCCGACAATCCACGCAAATATTACATTTGTAACATTTGTGTGGCGTCTACGAATACACGAACGTAATGTCCGCCTTCAGTCTTGTAGCGCCGACGTAAACACAGCACTTGCTTTCGCCTGTAATTCAATACAGTTTTGTACGTCCACGACGGGTGTGCGTCGTGGACGTACAAAACTGTATTGAATATCCACGACGGGTGTGCGTTGTGGACGTACAAAACTGTATTGAATTACATCCAAGCGCGTAACGCCAAGCGATACACAGCATTGTTGTACGCCGCAAGGAACGTGTTGATATGTTATTAGAGATTTTTAGCTTCGATCAGGTTGTCTTCTTCTTTCGTGTCGGCATGACTGGTTATTAAAAGGTAGTGCAGTTAAGGAGTTAATTGGAGAGGATTAGTACGGGGTGAAGGGAGTTAAAGGATAAGTGGGAGTAAGTCATGCCGCAGTGGAAAGATTGGTCAATCAGCGTAGGTGGACGAAGACTGATTATCCAGGTTACGCCGGGCGGACATGTGACGTCGCGCCACTCGAGGAGGCTCTTTCCACGCACCCCTACAATAAGATAATAAGAGTATAATAAATAAACCGTACTATGTATTATATTCATGGGTAGTAACACGCATATAATCTATTTCAGCCACTATTGTTTCTTGTATAGAATCTGTTTACAAGTGTCCATCAGTTAACACTATCCTGAAAATTACAAATTTCAAATGCTTTCTTACATTATTAAAAAAGATTAAATTATTATCATTTAAATCACTTATTGAATGTCAAAGTAACAATTTTCAACAATCGATTCATCAACTTTGAGCGCCTTTTAACCTAAGATTAATGAGAAGAAAAGCCACTGGACAAATGAATTATCATTTATTGCTTCTAAGAAATAAATATATACTCGTATTAATCCAAGAATTTTAATAATATTTAGTACATATTCTGACCACAATATGTTATTACCCAAAGTAGAACTTTATATAAAGGACGAACATTTTTATGTCTAAAATATAATTGTGTCTTCAAAGATTGTATTAAATAAATCACAGATAAGAACCTACAAGAATACAAAAGAAATGATGGATGAATCCAATGCAAAGAACAGATTATCTAAGTAATTCTGAAATGAAAAGCTTTTAGTCCACGAGTCGGTGAACGAATTTCGTCAATCGTATTCTGGCAATAGCTCATTAAATGCTTTAGACTGGTATTTTACCGACCTTCGTGAACATCTGCTGCTGTTCCGTGGGTGAAACGAATGTAAAAAAGGTAAAAAAGCAACTGTCTTCATGATACACCTCATTCATGATACCTCGTTTACCTCGAGGCCCGTATTCCTGCCCAAAGAGGCTGGGACGTCCCCCGATTATGATGATACACCTCTCTGTATCATGTTACAGATTGTCTAAGAGAGAATCGAATCGAAAATCTGTAACTGGCTCGCGGTCTATTTAATGTAATCAAATCTTATAACAGACAGCCAGTCATTTTAAGAAGATAAACTAGTTAGAAATACTGTTTTTTGAAAATTGTTTCAATGTGTGAAACATACTTTATAGAAAATAGGAATCTATCATATTTCTTTTGTAAGTGTAAATGAATTAATAACTAAAACATATATAATTTCAAACGTGTTAAATGAACTTTTTATTACTCTTTTATAATAAAAAAAAACTGGAGCGGTATAAACATGGAGCGGAATAAAAGGTATTCAATCACTGTCATTAACCGACATCTATGTACAATCTTTGTATTTCATGTTATCCAATCATAGAAACAACGAATGATTGTAAATGGAAAGCAAATCGAAAGCTTTGCGGAATACTCGATAACTGTTCAATAAAAACATTACATTTAAAAACACGCATGTTGTTTTCTGGGAACTGTTGTTGCTTTTATATCAGTGTGAAATAATATTACTCATCCTCAATATAGCCATTGTTCATATATACATGAAACATTTTAAAAGTAAAGCCTTTATACACAGTTTGGCCAAGTACTACATCTATTTAGTAGTCTGTACTACCGCTATATGCATTTGCTTAGTATGTGTAAATTTTACTACTTCAGTGTAAAGCTTGTTTGTTGTGATTTGAAGGGTATGGTAAGTCAGAAATAATGATACAGGAAATTTCAACTCAATCACTGAGCATCAGCATTTATAGTTCGATCAGGTAAGTATCACCACGACTTGTACTTACTAATTTGCAGTGTTTGCAATTCGATGGAAATGTTTCGTTGGCCCTTCTTAGTTCTTCTTCCATCTTAGCCCTCGGAGCAATGCAGCATTTGTCTCTTTCGGGAGTAGTTAAATAACGCTACTGGCATAAATGACTACTTAATATCAAGTAGATACTTGTTGACTCCATATTATTAAAAAAATGTTCTAACATACAAACGTATGTTTGCTACTGTAATATATATTCTTTTAATTCTTAAAACGATACTTAAAACAACATGCTTATAGCAATACTTATTGTATTATTCGTTACCACCAATACCTATTGTATTATTCGTTAAACAAGAAACATTATCTACAAAAATGAATAAGATTGATGTGTCTCCCTGTTATTTAAAAGTGACTGAAGCAATTTCTTAGCACAGCTTAGTGATCACGAAAATACCGTTTTTGAAACATTATTTGTTTATCTAATCCGGTTAATATTTATAGGATCAATATTATAAAAACATACTTTACAGGATTATTCTCCGTTACACGACTATGTAATAAGAATGATAAGAGAGAGTTTCTCCGGAAATATGTACACCTCTGTACAAACCAAGCATGAATACAAATATCAAGCGGTAGACTTCACTATAGGCACTGAATAAATAACATATAGGTCAAAGGTAGATCACTTCAATGCGCTTGGACAAAGGCTTTGTCGACAATTTGTGACAAAACAACGAGTAACTAACCCTCGTAAGGCTTTGAGAACTAAATCAATCTATGAATCCAAGCGTAACAATATTGAAGTATTAAGATTTTGAAAGGTGATAGGATAATATTTCGATTGGAAAATGACCACACCCGGCCCCTTAATCTACCCTAAAACAATTCTTGTATTTTGGTTCTAGATGTGAGGTAGCCAGCTGCTCCCATTCAAGTGAGGCGATACTGAGTCCTCCGGAATAATGTATCTACTTTAGCTTTTCTACAGGACTTCAAAATTCTGTTTGAATGAGGATGAGAATAGGCTGAAGGAAATACTTTATAATGAATAAAAGTATATGAATCTGATTTGAACAATTGCCTAGTCTGCATATCTGTGTTAGCAATCATTTTTTAATGGTTGATTTAAGTATAAATTTGAATAAAACTAGCAAAAAGTATGCCCATATAGGTACGTAATGCATGTTATATCATTAGCGTGGCGTATAGCTGTATTCTAAACCAATATTTGCTCCTGACTGAGCGTGTTTTATATTGACTATGCAACCTAAATATAAGTGGGTTAATACTCAGAACGATAAACAATTAAGAATGCAGTAGTCGGTAATGTCTCGTTGATGGATGTAGTTACAAAGTATACTATTATTACAGTCGTAGTGGTATCAGTAACAAGAGAAATTATGCATTAGTGTGACGTATGAGTTTAACATCGTAAATAACTTCGTACAGTCTGTTGGACAAGGGAAACTTAAGGTTTATATTGAAATTGTTTGAACGTTTGAATCAATAAACGAAGTTTGTGACAATATTGCTTTGAATTTATTATATTTAAAAATTGGTTTCACAAATTTCGATAGTAACAACTTCTGAATTTCTAAAGAAAAATATTACAATAAAACAACAAGCATAAGACTTCATAAGCTCTCAAAGGTGATTTGACGTTTACTCGATCACACTTGGTCAGCGTAGTGGATTATAGCTTATATGTCTTATGTCACAGAGGAGACCCATTGAAACCAGGTGTAAAACCATGACTTGATGAAGACGAATGCCAGTAAAATAGAAAAAACAGAAGAAATACCACATAAGAAGTATCATAGAAAAAACGTCTGAGGACAACGAATTTAACACTTTCCCTGCGGCTACAACTCTGCTGTGTAATTGTGAGCTACAAGACTGCGAGAAGAAACAACGTCTGTGTATTTGCAAATGTTTTACGGATGCTAAAAAATACAGTAGTTGTATTAATTGTCGGCATATCTTCAGTCTAGAGAAAAGAGCTCCAGTTAGGGCTGCCTCCCGCAAACCTGACTGATTTAATATATGCGCGCTGCAGGGAAAGTGTAAAATATAACTGAAAATAATAATATCACCTGTGGACGATTTTTTAGTGCCATCTACATTAATTTCTGGAACTAATAGGAATTCAAGACAAGATAACGATTATGTCAGGTTAAATGTTCCCTGTACAACTGACAGATGTCGCTAGTAATGATTAGAATTGTTTTCTTAATATTCCACTAGAGTGAGCGGGTGTGATAATAAATTGTTAGGAGTTTTATAAAAAAATATTTTTTATATTAATTAATGCATAATAGCTTACAGATGTAAAGTGTTGCGAGTTAAAAAAGCTTGTTATTTTATGAATTCATGTGCATTATTATTAATTTCTTTGGTTTTATTTAAGGATGAAGAAAACAAAACATCGTAATTTAATGTAAATGTCTGAGCCATTCAGAATTAAAGCTGGATGGCTCAGACAATAACAGTCTAGAATTTTATTAAGAAAAGTCTTGTCTATGTAGTTCAGGTTACTGATAACTCATAGCTTAAAATCGTAGTGACTACACAACTTTTTATGATATAGACGTAACCTTCCTAATTATTTTTTGACATTGGCTTGACGACAAATGTGTCGCCTAATTATCGTATTTTTCTGTGACTTTTCAGTGTGATATGTATCGAGTATAGGTGTGTTTTAACTTGCATTTTTAACATGTGTTCACAAAAAGATTGCTTCGAGTTAACTTTTTAACACTGATTGCGTCGCTCATATATTAATCGGGTCAGCGTTGCGGGAGGCGTCACTAAACTGGAGCTTATTTCTCTAGAATGAAGAAACGTTGACAATCCACTGAAATATTGTATTTTTAGCATCTATGTATCATCTACGAATACACAAATGTAATGTCCGCCCCCAGTCTTGTAGCGGCGACGTAAACATGGCACTTTTGTTTGCCCGTAATCCATATACATTTGTCCGTACAACAGGCGCGACCAAGCCGCGACTGCGTTTCGCTTCGTTTTACATTGCAGTGTTGAAAACCGCAGGGAAAATATTAACGAAAACTAAAATAGAAAAAATGGTAACTTAAGAAGACTTTACATTCAATATGTAATCTCTTTCGAAAATTGATACCTGTGTTAATGTTTATTATCATATAGTTTAGTGTAAAGGATTTTATTTAAAGTGTAAAAAATGTGTGTAATAATTTTATCAACATCTGAATATGTAAAGTTAAGAAATGATGTAAAGTAATTTGGGTAATTATTACTATGAATGAAAGACATATTTTTTTACGGAATTTATTTCATCATCCATTTCAAACTACACCTTCAAAATTATAATTGATTATAACTACGATAAGCTATAATTTTACCTAACATCCGACCCGAAGAAGTCGTTTCATGAAAAATTTTGACACGTTTTAAAAACTTCCAACGGGAATTATCCATTTTACCCTACCATCCATTATGCACTTACTACGTTAAATACATGAGACTCGTGATTATCGTGAGCGAAACAAAATCGAATAGAATTTTCATATCCATTGCTGTCCGCGTATGTACGTTGATATAAAACAAATCGTCTTATGTAGCGATGAAGCTTAATTCGCTTTTGTTTGTCTCACGCACTAAGTCCTTACTTAGTAATTAATCGTACATTAAATAATATATTAAAAATTAGTTGCACGCTTGCACAAGCTGCTTGGCGGTGGTTTAGTAACGTACTTAACTCACGTACATCAAAATTCGCTCGTTCCCATACATAACTACATTATTACTTTAATCTAACGCTTACAGAATCGCATATAACAAAATAAATCTGTTAAAACGTAATTTTAAGTCTCAAACAACGTACTTTCAAAATCAGGTACAAATAAATCGAAATTAAGTCTAAGGTAACTGAAGCATCCAGAGGAAGGTTATATGAGATCACGTTATATTTAATTTAACTTTTAATTAGTACACAATCTGGATATAAGGTCCAACATTAATCAAACAACTAATTGATATATATACACTACGTTTTTTTGGCTTTTATAGTATCAAACTAAATCACAGAAATACCTATAAAAAATAATAGCTGAAATCTATTCTTGTTTCGTCGCTTTGTTTTTATTATGACATCTACGTGCACGGCCGTGCAACATAGCGTTTACGAAATATTTCGAAAAAGATAATAATAACAAAACGACAGATCTCGAATAGGGACTAACCTACGTTATAGATACCAAGGGCCCAAATATAGAGTAAACTACTTAATTCTAATATAACAAAAAATATAAATAAGTCAAAGTGAATGTAACATAACATGTGCAATCTTCTTTCTATGATCTTATTAATATGTGCCATACATATTACACCCAAGATATCTTATCTAAGATAAAATTTGTATGAACCATTCACAGTATGGTAAGAAAGCTGTATCAAAAAATTGAGTTTATTAATCTCTACGTACGTATCAAGACTAAAAGTCACACTACCTACCAAAAAAACCCCTTTCCTCAGGTAGAATATAAAAAAATATACAGAATGCGCATCGTGAGTCGTGTGTTGCCGTTTTAGTACTCCGTTGTCTCCTGTACGAAGCATCGTCGCAAGAAGTCGGAAACAATCAGCAGTACTTCTTACAACACCCTTTCGTTCTTAAATGACAGCTTCACATTAAAATAAAATAAAAAACGCGACTCCTTCTATATTTTTTATATTCTAAGCCCTTCTGCCTTCCTTAATTTTCATAGATAGTGTAACATTGAAACATCTAAATGGTATCTATTGATAAGTAATCGATTGATTAAAAAATCTATAGCTTAATGAACTACCGACAGTGCAAAATTATGCATTAAAATCTATTACAGTTAAATATTAACTATTGTATAATCGTACTATTGTAAAATGTCACAGAGTAAGTACAAGTTTGTACTTATGCGATGTTCGTGACTCCGAAATCCAGATGAGTCATCGTAGTTTGTTCATTGTTTCACGGTCGCCTTTAAAAATGGCATGTTAATTTTACCCGCATCACTCAAAAGTTAATTGAAGTCGTTCCGCCCTTAATTGATAGTCAATAACTTAATAGATATGTATAAGCTGCCATTTTATTAGTTCTAAACAACGCGTCTGTAAGCGAGTTGCTTTCTCGATAATCGGATTCAATATCGAGTCACTGACGTGGTCATCCGTGACCAAAAATCGATTCTCGCTTTAATCTTAATCGCGTCGTGTCGAACATTTCACTTTCGCTTTCAGTTATCGCTACTGTGCTATTAAAAATAATTACTAGAAAATCAATCAAATACATTAACAAGATTACAAAAACCTATTTAACTGCTTAGGCCATTTTATATTACGTATAACGGCATAACTGAATGAAATAACTACTATCTTAAGACGAAACGGTTATCGTTACTCGTTACAACCGTTATCAATGTTACTTTATAACCATTCGCATCGATCGGCCAAAATAAATACGCATAAATATTTTCTAAAATAACTAATCCGTCCCTAAAGTCATTCGTGAGTAATATGAAGCATAATTGTACAAAGATATTGTACATGACTAGATGGAATTAAAAGGTGAAAATGCAGGCTAAAATAAGTGCACATATGTATTTACAAATGCCAATGTTTGCTTACATCACGTATGTAACGATGACATATTGCCTCATTTTTGCTGTCATTTGTTCGTTATTCTATCTAGTAATGTATAATATATTTGTCTATGTAATACAGAAGCCACCTACATCGTTACAATGTGAATAACTGAAAGAAACGTTGATTAAATACGTGTTAATAAATAAATATTAATTAATAAAGGTGCTGTGGTATAGGGACTAGCATATACGCAAAGATATTGTATATGTATACATTATGTCCGGTTTAACTGAAGTCCGCATCCCCGCAGCAACGTCACGCGAAACGGAAGATGGGTTACCATCAGTGACACGGACATAAGCGCGGGTCGTACATATGTACGTACACGGCATAGGCGCGTCTTTATCACGCTCACAAACACCAATCTTTAGATTATTTCGTATTATTGATTCTGCCAAGCGTTATCTACATATATAATATCTTTGCGTACACTTTACATATACACGACAGGAAGTCTACTGAGCGCATTCGTGCTATCATTCCTTAGCTGATGCTAAGCGTATCCTAACTCTTTGGTATTATTCACTGGGTACACCTAAACCTATACATAAATACACGTTAAACTGCTATTTAAGTATCAAAATGTCGAACTCGAAACGAGTCGAAAAATAAATAGGGATTTAAATCGTTAGACACGGTTACAAACGCAATTAGTAACACTCATGTAAGCTCAATTCAAAAATACAACTGAAAGTCATTACCGCAGTAATACTTATATGCGATTAAAATGATTAAAACGATTTTTGATAACACGCCTGAGATGCACGCGTACGTAATCTGTGACTATCTTTGAAACAATGTATAGTCTCGTGCCACGCGAAGGGACCGCGTTACTGATGGAGCTAAGTATGGCAGATTTATTATAATATGTATTTTAGTTATATATGTAGAAATCATCAAATGAAGCTTAGCCGACGCAAGGACGAATTTTGGACGTTTACTGACTAAAAAATACCGTTCCTGTTCAGCGCAGTCTCGGAGACGGTACAAGCCTGATTGTATAGTTAACACGACCACATTTTACGTAGATAACGCATTTACAGTAACACTGACCTCTCGGTGCGCGCGACTACGATGCGGCTCCATCGTCACGCGCACCGTCCTGAGACTCATTTAGTGAGCAACGTAATACTTATGTACTTAGGCGATTAATATTTATAATATCGCCGAACTCATGTATTTGATCAGTAACAAACTACACTTCCCGACTGTTTCCCTGATTCGTAAAGTACATGGCGACCTTTCCAGAATTTGCATCTACAATGTTCTGATCCGTAGTCGTTCCGCAGATTAGAAACATGATCTAGCCGATATTGTAATTAAAAATGTGTCACGTAAGTATATAATTATTAGAGGTACGTGTTTGCGCATAAGTCTACGTAGCCTGTGCACGTCATACACATGTCACGTACGCAATACACTTAAAAATGCAACGTGATTTGAGCTCAGACGTGTCCAACGATTGAAATCCTTGACAATTCAGAGTCATTCATAAGCCACTTAGATATTATATTCTTCACAGACTTAAAGTTAGTTCACACTTTGTAAAATTGTCCAGACGACGTTGTGACGTCATACATTGGCAAATTTGATAAATGAACATTATCAGTTTTAGTTTATCGCATACTTATCAATTGTTATTGACAGGTGACGTCACGAATATATAGCTTGTACACTCGCTTATGAATGACCCCATAACAACTGAAATTCGAAGCACGTTTGGCGTTTAGAACCAATGTTTACAATAGAACAGCTGGCAATGGTGTGGACAACGCCATGTGTTCTGCACCTCGTACTGGGAGTTTCTGGGCGGTGACGTAGTGCCGCATCAGCGCGGGGACAGTGGGGAACGCTGTCGAAGCACCACCCAGCGTGTACCCCTCTCCACCCCGACATATACGCATGTGCATGAAGCCGCGGGTGGACCTGTTGGCAAAAATGTACAAATTAGTCAACTGTTAGAATTGCTTTTATTTAAAATCACCCATTTTAGTCACGGGTCTTCCCGGGAAGAGGTTTTGCCACCATGGCAATCAGTAACAATGCAAATTAGTAAACACAGTATCAAAATAAATATGGGAGACGTTGATTCTTCTACCAATTATTTGATATACTATGACTAAAATTCCATTACTAATACATTTACAGCAACACCGAATTTACATGGGACCTTATGACCTCAAACTGTACGGACAGTCAGGAAGAAAAAGGAATTCATTCCTATTTATGGACAAGGAAGCACATGGGCGAAAGTGACAAATTAACACAAGTTCGCTGAACGTCATGTATGTTCGTTAGATACTTTAACTACTTTTCATATAAAAATAGTAAAGTATTAAACGGACAAACATTAACTGGTCATCGCCGCTCATCGACATTTTACTCCACACGCGAACTCTAAGTAACAGTCTTTTAAAAATATTAATGATCTTAAACCTATTTCTGAAACTATTTACCTACATATATTAAATTATATATTCATAAATTGACTCACTGACATTAAACTCAGCTTTTATCATCAATCATATTATTATCATTGATGACATGGCCTGACTTCGATTTTGAAAATATTAAATATCGGATAAGATAAGGAATGTTGTTCCAATGTTGACTAAATGCCAAAATGACTTGATGCCAAAATACGTTGCTAATCTAATCATATCGGGACCAATTTTGGATTATTGATTAATAAAGATAATGTTTAGTACGTTATATTTAAATTAAGGTAAATATTTCCTGTTCTACAGCGCTGGTACCGCATAATCTTTCAGCAAAATAGCACTAATTTATTATTTATGTATTCATTTGAAGGACACGGTATTGGGTTCTAGAACTTAGGTAAAATGCGATGTAGGTACCATGATGGATAAAGAACTATATTATTTGAACTGACAACCGTAACATTGATTAGTATTTAGAAGTTTGCCAGAGGTGGATGGCACCCTGAACCTAAAATGTACTAGATAGCTAACAAGTGTAAAGATATAAAATTATCATATATTATCATAGACCACAAAGTATTTCACAGAGAAGACTTGTTTCTTTCGTGAAGTAACTTTAAACTACTACTCTTCTATACAGAACTGTATTGATGTGTATCTTAATATTATTAATTTTATTAAATGCGAAACTTCAGATGATTGAACATGTAACATTTAACTTTTAAACAGCATATAATAAGTCAAAAATACGTATTAGACATTAGTCAGGTGTTTTCTCAGATTAACATGTAGGCAATATTTTGTTCCAAATTGTAAAAATATCTTCGCATCTAAAAATTATCTGAACGAAATTGTAAGTTACAGTTAGAGCCAGACAAAATGTTTCACATATTTATATAAGTATAAATAAAACTCACTTCAAGCTGAGAGAATAGTCATGTTTTGCGGATTCGCTGTTCCTGACCAAGAAGGCACCTTCATCGGCGTCCCTGAGTAAGCCTTCAGCTTCCACGCGCGAGAGCGTTCCGTGGTACCACCTGAAATAATTTTAATGGAATTTTACAATAAGTAGAATAAACATTGCTACTAAATTCTAAATTTTAATGGCAAATTAGAAATGAATTTTAATCAAATCTTTTAAAATTAAACTAAAATCGAAATGATAAATTTGATTGATACTAAAAAATTATGTTAAAATCTTTCATTTATAATGTCTTATCAATATGTAAATATTTTATTTTTCACTATGTTTATAATATGTAATGCATATTGAGTAATCATTTTAAAATATGAAAGAATAGTTTTTGTACTATATTACTCTTCAGTAAAGTAAATTAAAAATATAAAATCAAGTGGAATAGATTGTAAATTTTAATAAAATTAACTTACCCTTGTCGGTCGAGTGGTAAAGAAGCATCAACCAGATCCCGAGGCGGGGCTATGGGTCCCAAATTCAAGTGTAATCCTTTGGAACTGCCCGAGCCACCGCTGCCTCCTTCGAAATTCAGCGTCAATTTTGCTTTATGTTTATTTCCTGAAAGGAAATAACATGGTCATAAAATTTTAATTATTATAAAGTTTCCAATGATTAACAAACCGATCTACACTTCTACGCAGATATCAAAAGGAACTCAATCATCACTTCTGGGTCTGAATGTTTTTATATAAGTATTTATCTTTATGCATAATCATATATATGAACTCCTTATGATAATCTTTAGGTACAGAAAGTGTTTATAAATTTTGGTACAATAAATTTTGTTAAAAAAAATACAAGATCACGATTACTTAAGACGTCAAACCGCATAACCATGTCTGAAAACACGACTGAGTCTATTAAAATCACAAGATGCCGATTCTCATTAAACGTCAAAGCAAAAAGATCCCGTATTCCCAAATTTAACTGAACTGTTACAAATTGCTCACAACATGTACAGGAAAAAGTTGTCTCAAAAAGCACTCAAGTAAATTAAATATTGGGGGTGTTGGTCTACAGAAGTTTGTGGAGCAATCTGGAGTCATACGTCTTAATCGGCATAATTTGGTGTCGGTCGGTTCGAGTTAGCAACACCCGTGTATATGAACTGACACACCCTCCTGGCAAGATTTATTTTGTAGGACACGTAAATACATGTGACAGAGAAATACTTAGAACTCTTATTTCTGAATGTTTTTCATTCAATTTGTATATATTTGTATCAATATCTTACACCAGATTCTGCCTGCCATTTTTTTTTATATCGCAAAATTAGCTGCATAGACAATAAAAAACTGTAGATTTAATCTCTGCGTCCATAATCAAACCTATTTGACAATAAAAATTAAAAAATGACCATTGTACAAAAATAGCTTATAAATAATAGTAGAGTACAGTTATATGTACATATACTAACCTTGATTTAAGTCTTGTACGCTCTGACTAGATGAAGCATTGGAGATAGCTTCTCCAAAATCGTTGTTAAGTTGCAGGGATTGACCCCTCAACTTTCGTCGTAATTTGGGCATATCGAATGGCAACGATCGCAAATCGACTTCTGCTTCAGCCCGTCGTCTTCGCAATTTTGGCATATCAAACGGAAGATCAGATAGATCGACGTCCTCATTTTTACGCTCCTCTTCCATATTACTGTTCTTGAAGTTAATAAATGCATTCCGAGAATCAACACCTTCACGAGAATGGATAGATATGCCGCTGTCGGAACCCTGGATTTCTGTGTCACCCGGCGTCGAATGTCTGAATGTAAGATTTAAAAGATTCCTATTCTGCAAAGCACGCCTTTTTGGTTTAGGGGCTATCTCTACTGTAGTTTGAATAGTTGTGTTCCCAGTTTCGGCGTCCTCGGGAGAAACTTTTTGAGAGTTATTGTTCTTGTTGTTGTCAGATGTTTCCGACGCTGGCTCTTGAGAAGATTTATCAGATATGGGGCTCAAAATGTGCAGCTTAGTCGGGTGATGTCCAAACCCCGACAATTGCATGTGATGTGATTTCGTAAAAGGTACATTCCCGGAGTCCGAGCTATGTGAACTAAGGGATGATGAATGCCGGCTCTCAGAACTACTGCTACTTCTATCTCCCTCACTATTACTGCTTCGGAGTGACTCCATGCTGCCGCCGCTACTGCTTGTAGCCATGCTTTCAGTGCTTGAATATTTACGCCGCGGGCGAGCAATGCTGGGCCTGCCTTTAAACTCCATTATAGGGCCGACCCCCTTAGGCCCCGTATACCGATTCAATTCTGGTGTGTCAGAATCGGATGTGGGTCGACCCTTAATCTCTAAAAAAATACCGTCCTTTGATTGGCCTCGTTCTTCATCACCATCTCGAGATTCGCGGCTCGAGTCCCGAAGACGTCCAACGTCTAGTTCAGTTGAAACCGATGCCTTTACATCGGCCATGCTCGCATCACTACTTGTGGGAGTGTCCCGTGCACGGAGTGACTTTACGGGCAATCTTAAATCTTTTAGACGAGGATGCGCTGGCTGAGATTGTGGCAAGTTTGGAGCACTCTTTATGCTATTCATCGCAGATCCATCTTTCTGTTGAAATTTTGTCGGCAATGGCGCAGTTGACGGAGGCGAAGGTGTATAACCACGTAACGGTAGTTGAGATGTAGACGCTGTTCGGTCTTCATCTTCAATGTGTACTTTTTCTAATTCTTCTGATAGAGCAGATGCATTGCTTTCATTCTCTCTCTTTTGACGTATTGTGGGAATCTTTGAGCGACGTACGCTATCTGTTTTCATGGTCACCTTGCGGCGACCCTTATAATCTGGTTCGCTACGCTCAACTGCTTCGAAAGCAGATGAGGCAGAAGAAATAACTTTACGTTCTTCAGCTTGCAGAAGCGCTGGATGATTGCTAACGCGATCGAAGTCGTCCAAATCATCGTCGGAACGAGCTATTTTGCAGTCGAACGCTGTTTCATAAATCTGTCGGGTGGTCATTTCTTGCGGCCAGCGGGGCAGAGGAGCCGGCACGTAAAAGACGCTACGAGATGGCCGGTGCTCCTCTACATCTTCGGGCGCGGCGCACGCGCAGCCGGCCGCGTCGCGCCCGCGACGCCTCGGCGGCATCCACGCGCTCTCCCCTGACGAAGATGATGAGCGTTCTAGCTCACGGAAGCCATCCTCCGCCACCGAGAATCTTTTCGGCAAGTTCGGTCGCTGAGCAACGTGAGGAGCGTCTAGACTCGCAGATTTTCTGTAACGTGGCCCACGAGAAGATGATGTAGATGACACTGTCGGTGCGGATGGAGCAGGTGGGGGAGGCGCTGTTTTGAACAGGTCGCCGTAATAATAAGGGCTTGGGTTTCTGCGAGGAGCGTTAGCGTATCTTGGATCAGAGCGTGCACTGTCTGGGGAATGTAGAGACGGTGCAGTGGCGAAAGGATCGAATTCGCCAAACTCGTCTTCTTCACCGTCTGTCGATGTAGACCGATCGTCTGATGACGTTTCTAGAACAAAGAAATCAAATCTTAGAAAAGACGCAAATACTCCTACAGCTCCCAACAATTTCGCTATCAGGTTGTTAGATAGGCGAATAAAAGGACGCCCGAATATTTATATGGTTAGCACGAGAAAATTGGAAAAGTTTTAGAGATAAAATGCGAGTAGTTACGACACGTTCCCCAACCCTGGCTGTTCAGTCGCGACTCGTCTCAAGTAGAGTCGTTTAAATGAACGTCCGGGCCGCGCTTTCACGTCCCTCAAGAACTCAACCGATCATAAAGACGTTATGGGTACTCCTCATTATTTTCACCACAATAACGCAGCTATGGATTTACTTTTTATTTTTTACACAAAACTTCCTACATTCGTTTCGTTTATTTGAAATGCCTGAATAACATATAAAAATAAATTAAGCCAGTGATTCCGGTGATTAATACATTGTCAAAATGAGTTGTAAACTCACGCAATGCGATGGTTAGGTGCGTGTTCATTGGACTCAAAGCAAACGGACCGACTTTTATTTATTTCAATCAACCTGAAGGACTTTTACCATGCTCAGTTAATGAATGCATTAACCCCTTTAAACTCGTACATACGGACCTAATGTTATTTGAAAGGCACACAGAAATACCCTAATGAGAATTCCTTGCTTCGCGTAACAAAAGCCTCCTACTGAATGCATGGTGAACACAAAAATGTCTGGATTTAAACTGCCTGCTTGCGACAAGTAAATATGTAAACATTATGGAAAAATATTTATTTTACAATAAAAATGTTGCTCACAATCTTGTATTATAAGTAGGCATACGTCCTAATAGGGTCCTTATAGGCATCGTATGACGGTTTCGCATTACCTTTAACGTAATTAGTAATATAGTGAAAATAAATAATAAATCAATATACTCTGTAAAAATACAGTAAACTAGAAATATTAAATTTGACTAGATTTTTATATATTTATATAAACAACAACAACAACTGAGTCGCCGTGTACAAGTACTAGTTATTTTATGAGGCATTGTCAATTTTGACAGTTTCTTTATAATTGAATATATTTTGTAAAATATAAATCTTAATATGTAGTCTCCAAAATCAATACGACATTTAAATATAACGTCGGTACCTCAGCCGATACAAAAACTTTACAAATTGTCTATTAGCGACACGGGGGGAAAGTCTAAGTGACGTCATTATGTGATGTAATTGCTTTTCCACATGGGTGACCGGGGAGCTGCTGGCGAAATTTGTTGAATTGCAGCGATTAACATGTTAAATCTCTTTTCGAAACGCGTCGGCATCGAAAGGTTAAAGGTAATACGTCGTCACGAAGTAATTTTCAAACCCTTTTTCATTTCCATAATTATTATAACCTTCGCAAAAGGTGAGGCTGTAAATCGGGGTTCACAAATCATTGTTCTCAGCATTTATGATTAGTATTGATGGAATAAATCAACTTATTATAATTAATTGTCGCGCTTTTCCTAAGGCATAGTGTTCCAATTTATTATATTCTTCACTTAAATATTTCTTAAAATAATATTTATTGTTGATTGTTTTGTTCCCTATTTTAACGTGTGTATATTTTTATATAATATTCGTATTATTAAAGACTACCTAAAAAGACCAGCCTAAGATCGTAAGACCTAGCATAAGATCTACGATCGTATTATTAATTATTATAATACTTACTTGATGGTAATACTACTAATAAATAAATAATTAAAATATAAAAAATATAATTTTACTTTTAATAATTAATATTAATACGCCCGGTAAAAGGGGTCTCCCCTCTCAATTCATACAAACAAAATAAAAACGTATTTACGTACCAAACGATTTGTAATATAACCGTAAAGTCCGTAATAAATACGAAGTTGTCTCACGATATCAGCGATTACATAAACGTATTATTATCAGTGGCATAACTTGTGTGACGTAAGTAGGTACATAGAATCACTGGGAAAATTTATCCATCACTTACGTACGAAATACCACGTCAGTGTTGACTAACTTTGTTAATATGTGATCGAATGCCTTTTATTGTTAATCCTATAAATACGCAAAATCTTAGTTATTCGGTATTGTCTGTAAAGGAAATATTGTGTAATAGGAAAATATAAATAAATAAGATGCAATAGGAAAAGAATGGGACTATATGTGGGTCTTTTCTCGATATAACCCCCTTGGCGGCATCAACTCCGGGAGTTCTAGTGCATTTTTTTTAAATAGGGTTTCGCGACCCCTGCTATGGCCCACGAATGACTAAAACGTGTAATTTCTGTGCAAGACGAATTCAATGTAAATATAGATACACGTAAATTATTATTTTAAACATAAAAAAACTTACATGAAAATTTACCACTAGAGGTCACCCAACCAAATTATGAACCATTTACTTTCTACAAAATATGCGGGACTAAGCCTGGTTTAATGCTTTGAAATATGTATATATTTGTATTAAGACAATACAAGCATTACGTTACACATATGAGTGCAATTTGAATCCATTATCCATACGTTACATGGTAGAGTTACTCCTACTCATTGCAATCCATTCGTGGAATTAATGTGAGAGGAAAAAAATCATAGTTGAAAGCGTTTTGCAATTAAGCCTCTGTGTATTGCGGGACATTTTCCCAGTCTAGACGCGAACGAACGGAAAAAGGCCTGATTAAAACTTCCCATTGTGTTCCATGCTAGTGCGGCTTTTATTAGCTCAGGCCTATAATCCTTAATAGCTTCACTTGTGACGTAATAAATGAGAAAAACTTGCAGACGTCACCCGGAGTGATTTCATTAATCGACTCTTTTGTAAAGTCAGACCGCAATCAAATGTGTGACCAAGACGCCTCCAAACACTAAATTAAATGAATTACGACTGAAACAATGTCGACGCGTTTTATACTCGTACTTAACAAAGAGTATCATTAGTAACTCGCAATTATCCGTATCATTACCATTCATTCTCATCATCACTTTTATCTTGATAATCATCATTTTCTTCAACACCATCATTTATATCATTATCATCAATATATCAATGTTTTTAATTATTTTGATCATCATAAACATACTTTTTCTTAACACTACAATCTTTATCATTACCGTCATCCTTATCATCATCCTGATATCTTTGACACGGCTCATTCCAATAATTATTTTAATATAAGTATGTTTAATTCCGCATTGTTTTTTTAATAAATCCCTTTAACACTTACGATTATATCTTTAGAATTATTTCCTGATGATTATTCTTATAACTTTATACCAATCTGTTAGAGTTTCGGCATTTTATATCAATGTAATTGTACAAAGGTGTTTTATTATATTACACGAAGACTCAGATACATTCAGAATATCACACGTTCAATTTTTATTTAGCAATCTAAAGGTATAGCACAAAATTACCTTTTGGATACTGAATTCTCAATCTTGGGTCTCTGTTAGGAGCCGTATTGAAAATCTATCGGCTCGAAGTTTTCAATACGCGTCTTCAATTCACGTCTGAATATTACCTTCGAACGGTTATAACCGATTGCCTACATCCCGTTCAGTAAGGCTTTCATCAATGCTAGCAGCTTCGTTCAAATGGAATGCGCATAGAAATACTATTGAAGAATTTTATTTCGCTTTACCAATTCCACCAGAATGAGACGGACGATAGAAACTTAGTTGGTTTTCGTTTAACAATTTTTTTGTAGACTTTTTTCAATATTTACGATGAACCTTCTAAAATACAATTAAAATTTTATGACAGCAAAGAAATGGACTGACCATATCGGTATGGTAGTTTTTGATATATTGGGCTACATCTATTAGTTAAAACATCCAAGATACAAATTGAATTTAGATGGAAAAGTTATTATACCACTGTGATTTATGTATTGCATACGATTATGTAAGACACATCAGAACGTCCTAATAACATACGAATATGTAAGAAATGTCAGAGCTCCCAAAAATAATACCCTTAAAAAGGAAGGTTAAAGTATAAGTGTAATCAATTGTACGTACAAGAGATCGTATTATTCCAATTAAATCTAAAACCAAACAATTTAAACCTATCTCTAATCTACAGATTCTATGTATGTCAAGGTGTTTTTTTCATAGGCGTATGAACAGGACCAGATATACGTTTGTTCTAGCCACAGCAAGAACAATAGCTAACAAGGCTTCACCGCGATTGTTGTTAGAAGAAAAGGCTCTTTGTGTCGACGAATGGGCCTTATATAAGCGGAAGTGTGGAATTAGTATCATTCTAGAAAAAAAAACTATTGTTAACTATAGGTATGGTATCTGAATAACATTAAAATGCAATAAAAATGGTGCAATAGTCTTACTTATGATTTAGTATGACAGTAGTATGTCTTAAGATTCTTAGTCCGCATCTACTGCTAGATGGAAGGTAATATTACTGCGTTCTAATTTAAAGGATATGTTAAAACAGATTTTGAGGTATTTTATCTTAATCCTCTGGTGTAGAAACGCCTCAGATAGATTTATTTCGGATCAGGATCCATGTTCTATAAAGACCTGATTACAGATGTCCAATGTCCATTGGCATGGAACAGCGGCATTCACAATTTATCGTCAAATGACGACTTATAGAAATTTAATTTCATCATGCGTTCATTTACTACATAATTAGAAAAAACAGGGCATTTATAAACAACCTTGCGATAGTTGCATGTTATTGTGCGCATAAATGCATCGTTCACATAGTTACAAAACGACCGGACATGAGGACTCAGATTTCATCGGAACAGTCGAATAAAATTTAGTTATATGTATGTAACACGAATAACATCGTTTCACGAATTACCCATTATGAAATTATTGACGACTGACGTTACCCATGAAACAAATCGTTAAAATTTGAAATCGTTAATCGTTAAGGTGATTGAAGTTAAGAACAATGTGCACTTCTATGTTCATATTATTGTTCACGTATGGATCACTAAAAATCAAGAAATGATTAAATGAGTATATTTACCAGATTCGTAATATGGTTGAGATCGGTGCCTTGGCTGTCTTTCTTGTTTCAATGGAGCAGATGGAGCTGGTTCTGGTGGAGACTCCGCGGAGCCCTCTGGAGCGCTATCAGGACTGCGTCTGGACACACCCGGCGCGGACAGATCAAAGTCAGTCCGTCTTGCCGATTCGTAGTCAGCGCGTCGTCGTGCCGACTCTGGATCGAATGCTCGTCGTCCCGAATCGCCGTCGTAGTCACGGGCGTAGTATCGTCTATTCGGTTCGTACTCGTACGGCCGTTTGCACGAGTCAAAGTCGTAATTATGACGGCGAGAGTCGTATCGCCATCTGGTGGCTTCTGGCGAGCGACGGGTTTCCCGTGATCTACGACTGCGTTGTGGTGAACGCCTCGCTGTGTCTCTGGGTGTGCAGTATGCTTCTATGAATTCAACCTGGAACAAACATGACAACGGTCACTAAATTCATTCATTAAAGCATCTTTCCAAAAGTTCATTCCTCATCTCGTAACTATATAATAAGATTATTACCGGACAAGTTTTAAAATTGTGAGTCTCTAATATCTAATAAACTCTATATAGACAAATTCACATTTTTTAAATTTTTATTATCGCGTCAAGTGAAAACCATTTGATTGATTTCAACTTTTTCTTTCCGTAGTCGAAACAAGGTTTCGAAATCATTTTGTTATACTGTATGTGAAGGGGTGCGCACATATATAACATAATATTTTTCTTTTCCTTAAAATTAACCCCGATGCACTCACCGGGGTATGAACCAAATTAATTGCGATACAATTTTCGGTTACTAATTAATCCATTACAGTTGATAGAATATTCTGGCTTGATAAAACCTAACCCGTACAAAATTAAGTATCTAGCACTTAAGTTCAAAGGCACTTTTAGCGTTCAGTAACGGTTAAGCCGATGCATAAAAGAAGGAGCCAAATTATGAATTTAGGGGCGTTTTACAATGGACGAATGGAATGAGGGACGTCGGATGCCGTGTGACTATTAGTTGGAAAGAAGCCCTTCATCACGAAGGTCGATTATGTGGCAGAGTAAAGTGGTAATAAAATGCAGCGGTCACATATCCAGGGACCGTAACGGGCGGTTAGGCGTCTCTCCCCTCGGCCGGGTATCATTACCAGGCCCGTTTGTGTTTATGAGGACGGATATAAAGAATATTATGAGATATTGTGCTTGCATTCGCGATACGATGAGGTGATAACATTTAAAGGCCGAGCTAAATTTAGTTGACAGACAAATTTTATGGTCAATCCCACTGAATGAGTTCTATTGTTTGTTTGACATTGCGTGACACAGGGTAGAAAATATAAATCTGGTTTGTTAAGACTCTGGGACACACTTACAGGACTCATTCATTTAGAATAGAAGTAAAACACACAAACGACATATTTGTATGATTGATTCTAGGCCGAATATACATGTTATTGAGTTACATTTCCGTTCTGGATTATTGTCTGTTATGTGTTAATGTATTCGTCTTTTTCATTAGCACACATGATAACCACGACTTAGTGAATTCTAGAAAAGTTAAGAGTGTCGAAAATGCCATTTAATTATAAATATTTCTTAACGTAATCAAAATTTCACACAATGATTACACATAGTATCTCGAAAAAAATACCAAAACAAATTCATTGGTAACATAAAGGCTGAGTTGAAATTCGTCTCAAAAACTCTAAAACAACATTAAGCAACTCTGCAGGTAGTAGAACATGTATGATTTGACGGGAGAAGTATCACCGTCCCGTCCATTTCTTGTTAAATTCTTTTCGTAAATATATGACTATACCATATCAGACCAAAAGAAAGCAATTTTTAGGATTGTAATAGAACATTTATGGCTCCTTGACCAGGAAAGTAACACCGCCCATTTCTAGCGATAGCAATTATTGTTTCGGTAGACAGATTTGATTGGTCAGTTTACCCACATCATCAATTAGCTATGTAACGTAAGACTGTTGTATAGACTTGGTTCCATGTGTCCGTGGGTGGTTATGACCACTTACAATTCAATAGATGACCTCCAACCTTTTTTCTACTTCAAAGCCCAAACAAAGAAGAAGATATAGGTGATAATGCTGCAGAAAGAGCTACGAAGAATTTTATTCTTTGACAGCAAATAAAGTTTCTCGAGTTAGCAATAATGAAGACGTATATATAAATTGCAATGTATGTGTCAAGTCATTAGATCCGGTGATGGGTTCCCGCTTCCGCGCCTCCGGCCACAGAGGGTTCCTTACGAAACGTACTCATTAAGGGTGAATTTAACACTTAAATTCATTCAACCTCGAGAGTTGTTTTCGTAAACATAGAGTTCAGTGTACGACACTTTACGTAACCGTTTGTGTAATCTGATACTCAACACCTACATACGAAACAAAAATATATCTAACAAGCATTAACCGCCGGCTATACCCGCGATATATAGGCTGCAATAAACGTAGTTTGAAGAATATTGTTTGAAAGGCGATTATCTAAATTATAATTAGTAATTGTATTACGAGACCAGTGATGCAGATACTCTGTGTATAAAATTGTAGGTTGATAAAATCAGTAGTTATCGCCTTAAAAACAAAAAAATTAACAACATTTTACATTCTTAAATACTAGGTATTAAAAATTGTTTTGTAAAGGTAGATACTGGCCAGTTATGGATATAAGTAGGTATAAAATATAGCATAATAAAATAAACATACAAGGTACTCATTAAGCGTTGTGGGGGAGACTTTAAAAAGAAAATAAAGGATTGCGAACCGGTTCTACAAAACTGCCCGGAGGCCTGTTCTTTATTCAAACTTTTACCATTGAGAGAAGCCTCATCTGGCGCATTGTTTAACGATTTCTTGCTACGCATGAAAATTTATTTACATAATTAAACATCGGCCGCGCCACCCCCGTTTTGATTTGCGATGTCTACAACGATTTCTGCCAGCCATTTGCATATTTTGACTCAACGCTTAATTAGAACTCGAAGGAAACTCGCTCTATATTTATTTTCTTCTCAATTGAACGAGGACCTCGTCAAAATTTGAAAAGCAAACAACATGAACACCAACCGCAATAGTATGCAAATATGATATCTCTTATACAAGTAAAATACGACTTAAGTACATTAATTAAGAATATATCACTAATAATTTTCTTTGATTAAAATAAAAGGAAAAAACGAGATTTCACTTTAGTGTCAAATAGTTCTTAGTGTCTTGGCACGATATAATGCATAGCACAGATATAGATATGCAAGGCTTGTAACGCAAAAATGGAGTTTGCAAATGTTTCTCACCACATACATCTGAATGACTATGTAATAGAAGTGAAAAAAGCGGTGATCGTCGCGGCAGTTACGCCCTACGAGATACAAATGCAACGACTATCTATCGGCCCATAAGGTAAAGATTCAACAAACGACGTTTATGTAAAATATAATATATACGTATGAGAATTCTTAAATATAGTTCACATTGCAAAATACTTACGTATTTTTTTCTTATGTAAAAAGAAATGCAACAGGATTGAAGTCCTGTCTTAGTCCGTACGTAAATGAGTTGTTAATGATGAGGACTAAAAGGGTCGCCCTGCTGCTAAGCATTAACGGCAAGGGCACCTTTTAAACCAAAATATAAAATTAACAGCGGATTATGTGGGCGGTAGTAGAAGCTTCCCTGCTAAAATATGCTTCTAACACTTGTCATTATAGAATTATTATTTAAGTACAAATTATATTAATATTGTGTGTTTATTTTTTGTGTATATTTCTCATAACATGTCTATTTCACAAGTATGTTTTGGAAGATAAAAAGGATAATAAAATGCAGTCGACAGCCCTTCTATAGGTTATTATTTAGATTTCTGTGGTCGTTGCTATCGTAAAAATCACTTTTCCACTCGAATGTATCCTGGTGCAGATCATTTTATTTACCAATTCAAATCAATGCGGCCATTGAATCGGAAGGGTTAGTTTGAGGGGATCAAATTGGATTCAACTCAAGCACATGTGCTGCCCCATTCATCAAGCGTAACGCCTAATGGGGGAATAGTTCACATTTCACTTCCTGTACAACTCATACGGTCATGTACTTGTATCGTTAATAGTCGACTTCCTGCCTTAATAGGGAAGCCGGTCAAACGCGATCGCAAGGACCCAATTTTATTGACATTACAACGCACTTCCGTAGAAAGGGGTTTGATTACTTTAAATGACGTAACTAACATAACAAAATATGTTAAGTTGTGAAAGGGTAGTCAAACGAGTGATAAGCCTAGATTATCTGTGAGTGAGGTGCGAGTCGTTTGAATCTTCGATTATTTCTCGGTTAATAACGTGTCAAACTTAAACTATAGGATCAGTACTCGTGTTTATATATTAGTATAAAACTACTTAAGATCCTCCTATACTTTAAAATATTTATAATCAAAAATATACAATATTTGGATATTTCTGAAGATACCTTGGCCTCAGCAAAGTTAACGTCGATATAGAAACCAAAGCCATTTCTACCGCATAATGCGGAAATCACTTAGTTTAAATTAAATTTATTTTACTTACAACTAGTATCGCCATGTCTATAATATCCACAGTATAAAACAGATATGTATTTTTATGATTTCGCTTATATTTCAATACGCAACTTAAAAAGCTAGTGAGACTTCTATCAAGTTCTTTAATCAATATACAAACTATTTTACTTTTATTACACAAAAATCAAAGTCAAATTTTAATAAAAAATTACAAGTGAAACCAAAAGATTAACGCAATCTTTAATTACACCATACTACTCGTAATGAGGAAGTAAATAAGTGATGCACGTGTACTTGATACAACTAACGGAGGTCAAAAATTGCACTTCACATGTGAGTATGAGTCACGATAAAGCATATCTAATCAACGATAAGGAATATAACTAATAAGTGTAGTTTTCGCCGGTGTCGTTATGCTAAATTTGACTAAGGTCGTGATGCGCGGTGCACGCTACCAAGTTATAGCTTTACCTAACTATCTATTTTCAAGGTGACTATCGTTCTATGGAACCTATGGTCCATAGAACGATAGTCACCTTGAAAACTAGCCATAGTATCGATATCAAAACTAGTTTTTTTATCGATCTTCACATTACAATTGAACTATCAATTGACCAAAACTCTTGATAGTATTGACATAGTAGTAGTTAAATGCCTGTAGTATCGACAGTGCCCATTTTATATAGTATCGATTCTGTCGATTGATAGTATTGGGCTTCATCTATAGTATTGTTCAAATTGTTTGATAGATACTATCGATACTGTCGATACATCTCTCTAGATCGATACTCGATCGATCGATTACAACACTCGATAAAAATAACACGTTTTCGAGTTTTACAGTTGTAGTTGTAAAAGTTGTACCAGGTAGACAAACGTCTGCGGTAACCAAAAAGACACGCGCAGTGAAGCAGTTTCAGTAACGATCCAACACGTAGATTTATTTTTTAAATTATAATTCTCCTTTTTTACTATTACTTTCCATTTTTATCTTTAAGAATGTGTTCATGGCAATCACGACACAGAAAATCCTGTAATATGCTCCCAGGCTATGTGGATAAAAAACCTTTGTTTTTTTTATTTATTATTTATCATATAATATAAAGTCCAAGACAATTTTTTAAGAAGGAAAGTATTAAAAATACTATAATTAATAATTCCGTCATTGTAAACCAGATTAAGGACACAAATGGTAAAAATTCATTTCGATTTTACATTTTATCGACTTATCTATGAGTACAACTTATGATAACGAGCGATGGTAGGTAAATGTTTTTAAGATTTTTAAGATCGATAAACTTATCTTGTAGCTGTAGAACTTTGTTGCCTTCTGAAAAAGGCTATAAAGACAATACCGAGCGATGGATACTTTCGAAAACCCCCGGTTTTTTCGTAATCATCGTTATCATAAAAAAATCCCAGTTTGTTAAGGAAATTATCCCTTTTCATATACAATACATAAAAGGTTAAATGAAAAAATATAATAATAAAATGCTAATATATTC
Source organism: Phocides pigmalion okeechobee (assembly GCA_018251015.1). Lineage (NCBI taxonomy): Eukaryota > Metazoa > Arthropoda > Insecta > Lepidoptera > Hesperiidae > Phocides > Phocides pigmalion. The sequence goes on from DWON01000093.1 coordinate 29,712, forward strand.
TTTCGTTCGTTTGAATCCTATATTCCGTCTCGATTACCATTTTCTTTCCTATATCATTCTACCTCATATTCATTGAATTTAAAAAAACTACTTTATAGGCCGTAAGGCAAAAAATATACCCACGTCTTCACAATCGTCCTAGGACTTTCGCAAACATTTGATTTCCTCGTTTATCTAGAACTTACAATATTTGTGACTTAAATTTATCCTTTTTATGGATAACTTTCTTAGCTTTCGAATCAACAAAATTAAAATAATGTACCTACCCTAACAATATAAGCAAATCGATTGGAGACACCAAAAACAAGATATATTTTAAAATACATACCACAGCAATCCCTACATTAGGTATCATTAAAACAAATATGTATAAAAATCCTTTGTTCGATTTACACAAAAATGTGGATACAAGCGTTTGTTGTTGACAATAAATATAAATGAGAATAATAAAAGCCAATGTCACGATATAAAGAAAGTGTGCTTTCAAAGATTCCGGGTTCGCCCGCAATGAGTAATCCGAAGAGTATGAAGGATGTGGAACAAGACGTAGCTTTCAGACGGCAAATGACTCACCGGCCGGGCCTAATGTATTAATACCGGAGACACGCCTCTCCGCGTCCCGGCCCAAAATAGTTCGCTTAGTGTCGCGTGACATACACAAAAAGATCGCCTCGTAGGTCAACCAGTTTGAAAAAGTTCCACACAATAACACTTTTGCTTGGCTTCTTAATGCTAAATTGATTCATAAATAAACATTTGGTGTCAATTTAAAATAACTGTGTGAATTTCAAAATTGTTCACGATAGCATCTAAATAAAATTAATGAATGCATTTGTTTCCTAAATTTTATTAGTGAAGCAAAAAATTTTAATTTTTACGAGGCTGCAATGATTCATTAGCGTCTGTAGCAGACTTTGTTTACGATAGTAACTATGACGCCAAACAACATCGTTATTTCAACAACGCACCCTTAGAACATGTCTTATAACTAACATACAAATTGTGTAATCAAAAATTTTATCAAAATTTTATATTTGTTTTTATTGCAAACCTTTAACGACTCACACTTCTATTGCCTATTTGTCAAAAATATAAAACAACTACAAAGCAAATTTGATATAAGTTGATACAGAAATAAGTCGTTTGTTACAAATTCCTAACAACTAGTGTCAAATAACAAAGAACAAATCTACGAAACAAAACAAACTAAAGCATACAATTGACACGGGAGTATTTCAGAGTGAAATCTAGAAAAAGCAGTAAGCCTCGTTAAAACTGAACTGCGTCGAGTAGACAATTGGCACGGTCATTCCTACACCGCCAACCTCTGTCTGGTCACGTTCTGCAAACCAGAGACCGCAAACAGGTCCCGTGCAACCGAATTAAACAGATTGTTTTTTTATTTTTTCTTTCATGTGTAATACAAAGCTTGTTTTTCAATTATACGATGCTTGTGAAACTGTGTTCCGTATAAAGATCTTTCAGTGACAAAGATAAGTTATTATTTTGGAATGTACATTGTCCTCATAAAGAATAATTCTAATGAGGAAGTAGTATCTACATAAGAGCTTGCTTAAAGCGTTTAACTCACTTGACTAAATTAGACACACAATTGTTGCAAACGACAAAACAAGCGGAGGAAGGAAATAAGCTTAATTACTAAGTTGCCAGTCCGAACCCAAAGGGCCGGGGGCTCCTCAAGTAGACCCTCACAAACGTTTCAATGAAGGGAGCAATTATGGAAGAAATTTTGACACTTTCTTAAGAACCCTATTGCCTTTTAAATATTTCGTCATTAAAAATTATAATTTTAATATAGGGTCTTTTTAACTATAATTTTGCCTCATTGCAAGAGATATCATCGTCGGTGTCACGAAAAGAAATGAAATGTAAAATCTACGTAGGAACAAAATCCTTATTGTTCTTTTTCAACGCGAAAATCTCGGATTGGCGAGGATGTGAATTTGTTGTGAAGTTGAATGTGAATTTACAAAGTAGCAAAGGAAGATCTGTTTAAGATAAATCATTGCAAGCAACACGAACTCAAAAGTACGGATACAGAATTTCCGAAACTTGTTTGGCACGTATTGAACATCTGTCGTCAAGTTCGTTACTGTCACATCTATTGTCCTATTTTTTTTGGTTTGGTATTTCAAGAGAACTTAAATTTTGTTATTCACTTTTGCACTATAAATTCTTTTGGTGAAAACATGTATATACTCATACTGATGTTAAGTAACTATCAACCTAGGGGTCCAATTTTGGTTGCAAAAATACAGTGTCAGTAAGTCTCGGTAAAATCCGTTTATTTTATAAATTCTATGAAATTCAAATTTTCGTTTTTTCATTTCGGAAAATATTATTTTAAAGGCAGTACTTTAAGCTTATTAAATATGACATTTGCTGAGAATTATTGTTTAATTATTATCTGCCTTAACGTTATATTTTATCCCCCGATTAAAGAGTGTAAATATAAAGTTTATCAAAATTATATTTCCTTTATGGATGTTTCATTATTTTCCACTTGACTGAACGACTAAAATTTGATACAATAAACAAATCGATGACACAGCAAAAATAATGAAACCTTGACTTGATGCTGCAAACAGGACAGTCTTCACCTGATTCTTCTACATCTCCCAGCAGACAATTAGTCTCTAAAAGTATATGGGTGAAGTTGTTTAGGATATGATGATTCATGCCATAACTAGTGTCTGTGTGTGTCTCTGACCTGTTTGTTATAAAATGTAAAGAACACGCGTGTTTTAAAGGTGGGAGAACTATAGTTCTACCGGGAAGGTAACACCGCCGACCTCATAATCCGCCTTAAAGTATTACTTGTGTTTCGGTTGAAGAGGTGCGGATGCCAGCTACATTTTGAAGGGGGGCGACCATCTTTGTCCTCAGGAATAGCAACTCATGTACGTTCGAACTCGGATAGAATTTCAGTCGTTTTTATGTTTGTGCGTGGATGTCTATGGGCTGCGACTACTTAACATCAGGTGGTTTGCATGCTCGTTTGCTCTTCTCACATAAAAAAAAAACATTTTTGTCTTTAAACTAGTTATATTGCTACTCAATCCGTAACATTTACGTTTTGTTAGTTTTTCGAATCGAAGATTGCTCCGTGTATCGAAACAAACTTTGCTCTTTGAACTCGTAAGTGAGTTAAGTCAACCCGGGAGATCGGCGGAGCATTCTAATCAATATCTACTATTTCGATTTAACTTTACTCCGGATTTATTTACTACGTTCAATGTTTTATTGTATTCTATCCAGTATCTAGTGTTTGTATTGCAGTATATGTTTACTAAACTGGTTTTACTACTACTACGATTAATTACATATTTCACTAGTTCTTACTTGATTGGACAATAAAATTAGGCAAACGATTGTTTTGTGGATAAATAAGATGATAAATTGATTTGAGAAAAAGCCATATAGTATATTTAGTATATATTCATCAAGTGGTGGACATGAATAAACTGAGTGTTTGATCTTTGTTGATTATATAGGGAACTAGGTAACTAGAGAACTTATTCAAAGCATGAATAGGAGATTTTTTTATAGCTTAACCTAGTAAAAAGGTAAACGGAACAACAATCGTACAGCAATCATCGGCAATCGCTCTCCGCCTTTTAAAAACTATATTGTTAGTAAATATACAGTAAATAAGTACTATGTAATTCCAATTTACATTAACGTGTTACACAACTAACACATGCGCATCACCAGTGTAAATTTAATCAACATGAAAATTAAGATTAGTGAGGTCTACCTCAATGCCTTAAAATTAAGCACAAATAATTGCAAAACTAAGTAAGTAGTACGTGCTACTGAAAGCTCGAAACTATTAGACTACCAAAGCATTCCTTTAGATCATAGATACAGTGAGATTGGTAAACAAAACATTCAATAAATAACATCAAACTGTTGTTTCGAGCATATTCAATGAAAAATCAACCAAGATTTAAATTACTTGAAGATGCTTTTATATGTATGTTTGTTAACTCGTAGGAAATGAGCATAACAAGGAATGGGGAACTCACCACATGTACAACCAAAATCCACTGGGCAATCTGTTTCATTTTGGACATCAACTTTTTGTTAGAAGGCATTGTTAGAACCACTTATATAAGTATGTAAGGAATTCACAAATAGCATAAGACGATCATCAACTTTATCGACCGTTTCACTAGTGACACGCACACACATAAACCGTAAAACTAGAACTACCACTACACTTTCACGCAAACTTGTTCCTGTTGACTGTTCAACACACACTAAATGTTTGTAAGAGTTGCTTATCTCGTCAGTTACCGGCTAAGTCTAGGCGTTTTGCAGTAAAATCTGCGATATAAACGCCTAAAACGGTTCGGTTGCCCACTTGACGAGTCCAACTGTAGACTGACAACACTGCTCAAACACTATACGCGAATGTGTAAAACGGTGACTCATCGCCCCGCATACTGTTTACCGAGGCTTGAGTCATCGCGCGGTGGAAATAACCTGACAGCGTTACAGCGCTTCGGCAAAACACCACACCGACAACTAGTATAAACCGTCCGGATTTCTAAAGCGCTTAAGTGCTTTGTTGCTTGAAACCGACTCCATTAATACCTCGCAGTCGCACGTGTTGTTGAATTTGCTTAGTTATTTTGAGTTTTATTGAGAAGTTATAAAGTGCAATGTATGTTATTGTGAAAGGCGCCGGGTAACGAAACGTAAACTTTCGCGTTTGAAATTCGACTTGTGTTATGTTGGATTACGACTCGACTAGGTCGAATGCCGTTTTGAGGTCGTTTACGCGGTAGATACGCTCGCACTGGTCTCTTTGGGACAATGATAAAAGACTGGAATGGAATGAGTAATCGAGTTGCATTTGGAATGTCGCCTTGATTTCTAATGCATAATTAAAATATTGACAAGTAATTCAAATCATTGTAGCAATCGTATTTCAAAATGATTGACTATGTATGAATAGTCATGTTACATTAAGTACCGCGGTTGTAAAAAGTCTAACAAAAATGTTGCTAATTAAAAAATAATAATTCTTACAAATTGAATAACTTATTATTGATTAGTAATTACTTACCTGACTATAATTTTAAACTAATATCATCGCGGAATTTAACATTATACTGTATAACGGGTACTCACGATTAACTAAGAACATAACTAACATTCATCCTTGGAATAAATTATTCAATAAATAATTATATTATCTTTTAAATTTTTGCCTGCATTTTCAAAGCTACCTACAAACTTTCGTCTAGAACCATCGAATAAAACATATTTGCATTGCAATATTTACATACTGAGCATTGACGTAAGACTCAATGCAAAACAAAAGTTGTTGTCGTCATGTTGCTGTGTACACAAGTAAAATTTATTGATCTTGAAACAATAAATATTGTAACATGCAATTTTCCACAGTTACCATTTCAAAACGAATGTGCATAATAAAAAACTTTGAACAGCATGTAGCCCAAGTGACGTTACGTAGTCATTGCAACCACGGATATCGACATTCAACCTGAGACAGGGTTATAGTTACTATCTGAGATCATAAACAGATGTGTTGCTACCTGAGAAATAAGATGGTCGCCTAGTATGTCAGTGTAGCCGACAACCACACCTTTTCAACGAAACATTAGAATTGCTTCTCGTTAGAAATTACCAGCGTCTTAGTCGAACCAACCAGACTCTGCCACAGTTATATATTACACATCTGAAAGTATCTGTAAAACTACGAATGTATTGCAAAATTCATTATTTAGTCACAAAACACATGTATTTATAGTAATGTTAATTATTATATCGGATCACCCAAAATACATAATAATACTGAATTTCGCTAAATCGAAAAACTCGATATTATGTTGTCTTTGTACATTAATAGAACTTTGCCATAAATAAACATTATATAATTTAATTTAATATTACTAGTTGATCATTTAATAAGTTATTTGTATATCAAGTTCATAAAAATATGAATTCCAATTTTATATTAGGCATTTAAAAATATTCATACGTCCGCATTATGAATAATTAATAACTAATAATATTTTGTTAAATATCTTTTACTTTAACGACTAATAACACGGACTGCTAAGCTATTGGTTGCAGCTCTAATTCCCACCCAGAATGAACATTGGAAGTTACACACGATTGTGTTCTGTGACTGATGTAAAAGTATCTTCTATTTAAGTATATACCTAGAAATATGTTATTTTATCAATTTACTAGTTTTCTACTCATAATAGTTAAGTCTCTACCTAATTTGCGCATTGAATGAATTAAAAAAAAAAGTGGTAATCACACAAAACTAGTCCGCGGGCACCCTTTTGCAATATTATTGTACTGCAGTACAAAATAACACAGCATGTTTCTTTTTTTTATTTGTAATATTTACGGTTTTATTTTAAGCATTGTGTTACTTATATGTTATATTTATTTATGTTCTACTGGACAGTATGCGCAAATAAACATTTTTTCTTTAAATTCATACTTACATTTGAATATTTAAATGAAACTATTGTTAAGTCAGTACGGGTGACTAAAGTTGCGATAAACTTAAGTGCGATAAACAAGTTGTTAACACTTTTGTTACCACCTTTACACTAAATAAACACTTTATTGTCTCTCCCTAGTCTTTGAACAATGTCTGGTCATAAAAACGCTGATAATAAACCGATAGTGTGAACGTTTAAGAATGCTTACAAATAATCATACGTAACTTAAGAATAATAGAGATATAGCAAGAGCAATAGAGATAGCTTCAAGTATTCATTATTAAGGAACTGAAAAACTATCTTTTTGTAATCCAAGAACATCTGCATCAGACCACAAACCGGACTGAAGCCCTATCTTAGGTCAAACGCCACCTTGCTAATCCTGAGGACTATAATTTCACCTTGCTTGTAAGCGTACTTAGCAATCACGCCTCTCAGAAATGTAGATTCTCAATGGAATAAAATATAAGTTAATTAATGCAATGTTGAAATTATTGCTATGTTCTTAACAAATATACTGATTACGTGACATTAAAACAGTTTTCAAAATTTATCTTTCTATAACCTAAACATTTTCACATTAAGAAATAAAATTATTATTTCAATAGGTGTAATAATTCGTCTGTGACACAATATGAACTTATACAAAATCCAACATCTTTGATATTAATATAACGTTATACAGAAAAACAGCACGTCTCAAAACACGCACACGCATTAAACTAAACGCCTACTTATTGAATATAACAAAACTATAGATTTGAATTTTACACAAATGTTCAAAACGCAAAAAAAATAGAATGACTCATCTGTCATATATCAAAGACCTCTAAGCATCTGCTTATGCCAAATAATTCTTTTTTAAAAATGATCTAATGTCAGTACGGGTGAATGCACCTACTGTATTAGTCAGCGACTCTTAACTGAAAGGTTATATATGCGTTAAACATTCCATTCATACACAGGTGGTAGTACCATACTTCGTTCAGGGAGACACACCCTCAAAATCCGCTGTGATGCAACTCTTTACTTTGGCTGAAGATCCCGTTGCCCGCTTCATTGAGAAGCATCTTAATATTTAGGAGTAACAACTCATCTCCGTGCAACGTCAGATACGATGTCAGTATATGTTTGGGATTGAGTGTGTATGTCCATGAAGTTCATGGGAACTACCTAATCATCAGCTGTCCCGAATGTTCCTTTGCTACTCTTCTAAGATTAAGATTAATGATAAAACATGTTTTAATTGATACATAACTTTTAACAGATATAATATAATAAAAAAATATTTATTTTTATTCAAAAAAAAACGAACAAATTATAGGGCGTTATTAGCAATGCTAACCTTGAGCGGAATACGATATGTTTTCTTGACAAAATTTAATCGATGTGCCAATTACCGACTGTTCATTATATGCCTTGTTATCCTAAACAAAAATTTTCATTATATTCATGTAAATAGTTAGAGAAAATCAAGTCACGTTTATAAAAGAGTTTAGATATTTTACTACTTAATTTTTTTTTTTTGTACTCACCATAAATAATTTTTGAATGCCAATATTTAAAACCCGTTGCACGTCTTGTGGTCTCGGCAAACTGATTAGCCGTGTATAATAAAATATATAATGATAACATTAGCTTAAAATCTAATATTGATTTATTACTTATAAAAAAACTAATTTCAGCCGTCACTATGTCTCGATTAGGTCACTTACTCAGATTATTTTCTAAAGGTGATCTAAGCTTCGGGTTAATGAACTTTGTGTCTGTGTCTGTGTTATCGATGATGACACCCACACACAGAACGTAGGTACCTAATTGTTGTTAGCCAATATGTTGAGATGTTGGCATTAGTTCCAACGCTACTTTTGGCATATTTCGTGTCTGTTCATTATTTGGAGTTATTTACATTACTAGACTATTCATTAAAGATATAAATAATAATTACCATGGTCGTTAATGTTAGTAAATAAAAAAAATGTAAGTATCGTTGTACCGTAGTAATTGAACACTTCATAAATTCTGTAAAGAATCTTGATTTTATATTTAAAAATTAAGAATTTGTCTAAACTAAAGATTTTAGCAATGAAAATACTAAATGGATTCAATAAAAACCACTGGAACATATCATGAACCATTTAAAATAAAAATATAAAATAACATATAAATGGAAATAATTGCATCATTACATAAAAAGACATCCACATTTTGTAAAAAGCAACAGTTTGAATGAATAAAAAACACTCGTGAAGAAATTAATAATCTAATTAGTACCCGTATGTTTTTCTACAGCCAACACCCACACATTTAATGACATGCTGAACTATTAATATAATTTTTTCTTATATGCAACAAATTTGGAAAAAAATAATGAAATTGGAACTAAAAATGTAGCATAGAAAAGCCGTCAAAATTGACAGAACCACGAAAAAAGTGGCACAAGAATTTTTAAAGTTGTAATTTAGATAATCGCCACAAGGCATTTCCTCTCGCAATCAGCTGCCAAATATGACTCACGTTCCCCTATCGTCTTCCCCGTTTGTTGTTAAGTCACATATGGCCTTAGGGCGTGTGCATATTGCGCTCCATTGACCGAATGTAATTCGGGAGTTGGTGTAAAAATACAACTAGTAATTTACAGGCACTGCTTTGGCAATAGAAAATACTTGTAAACTATATTTTCAGTGCTTGTCACCTGATGTTAAGTGATCGCTGCATGGACATATATACAATCTGAAACTTAAGGTCATATGTCGGTTTCCAACGGTTGCAGCTAATATTTATCATTATCGGAGATTTCCCAACATCTTTGTACTTAGAAATTCGAACCTCGAGGTATATAAATCCATAGCTCTAACCATCTGTTGAGTAGGAATGCTAACTTCAAGTTACTCTTTTCACATTAAAAAACAAATGCATCATGCGTTGTCTGTTAAGTAAAAGAATCAATAAAGGAACGATAAAAGGCTCTACAATATACACAACCTTATCCACGTGAAGTAATGAGTCACTTTTGGGGCAGGTGTGCATTTGAGGCTTAATGTTTATGACGCTCAATATCAGATAGGTGCAAGGGTGCGATAACATCCCAACAATTAGAGTTATGAATCATGTTCTGTACTTACATACTTTGAGATTAACGAGATTGCTTATCTTAGTACTTGACCGTGGATTTAGACAAAAAAATATTTTATAATAATCCTAGCAAATTATTTAATGTAAAAGTAGCCGTGACTCATAAGCTTGTAGGGCATGTAAAATTTATTTGCAAATTATACCTACATTACGATGTAATAGTGATGATAAAATAATATTTTATAGATTCGAATTATCTATTACTTAGTTTACAAAAAATAGTAACAAAGATTTCATCTCAAATTTCAATGTTTTATCGCTAAGCCGATGAAGAACACCTAAGCCGATGGTTTAACACTTTCCCTGAAAAAACCCATAAGCTACCGAGGTGATAAATTTGTCACATCGTTAGCAAGAATAGCTTAGTGGTAAGTTAGACCACTCAGACCCACCGTGTGAAAGAACGGTCTTTCACACGGTGGGTCTGAGGTTTGCATCTCTGGATTTACTTAGTATCTTGCTTGCTTTTCGCTCTTTTGTTGTTAGAAATTAATGATCACTTGCTTTAACGGTGAATGATTTTAACGGTTGATGAAGTTTTCAAAGGTGTGTGAATTCTACTAATACCCACTTAACGAGTGTGATGAACTAAAGTCTAATCCTTGACATCCTGAGTGAAAACACATGTGCAGTAATGGAATTTGTGATGATTATCACATCTTAGTTAATTTTGTCACTTAAAATACTAGACCGACCGACCATAACCATCCTCGTAATTTGGTATCAAATAACTTTTATGTTCCTCCAAGAGGTGCCATTACCGGCTTCAATACATAGCGATGATTTTAGTCCACGTATGATTTCAAATGGGACTTCAGACCTGTTTTATGTTCATGGGCCAAAGTCTGCTTAAAATCAGGTGGTTTGTACACATCAGTGTCTTACATGATTTTGCTACTAGTTTCAAATTAAAAGTGCAATGAGGTAAATCCATTAAATTAAATGGATTGTTCCAGCATTGCGTCAGAGATTGTACACATACTGCCAATTCGCTCCTATTTGCACATAAAGAACTCGTCACAATGACGTCACGTGTATCGTGGAAGCTGAACATGACGCATCCTCGACATGACACGAGAATAACAATCGAGCGTGTGCTCAGGGGTTTCCTTAAATGCAAAACACACACGACCTCGTTATGACTTATGTCTATATAAAAAGCATTGCAGATTACATCGCAAGATAAAAGTTAATAACATTTTATTTTTGTAGTTGGGAACATGTGGCTGCCATGGAACACCCGGCACATGTGAGACATCGAATTTTTTAAAGGTTAAGGTATAAATTTCTAGTGCGGACCTCTGTTTATTTGAAGGTATTCGTAATATAATTAATATAATTTAAGCATTGTTAATTATGCTCAAATAATTTAAGCATAGTTAATTATGTTTTAATTATATTGCTTATAAGTTGCTCTTAAATTGAAGAGAAAATGCGAGGAAACCTGCATACCTGAGAGTTCTCTATAATTATAATTCTTAAAGATGTATGAAGACCAATCTGGAATCGGCAAATCTGGTGAACTATGCCTACAATAAAGATTGATGATGACAGAAATGATAATATTGTTTTGGAAGGAATATTCATTTAAAGAGAGTTTTGATGATTCAAGTATTTCACCATTTGCAATCATCTGTTTTGTTTGCGTAACACGACATTAAATCATCGACGCGTGATACCAAACAGATAAATATTTACAAACAAGACACAATCATACAGCTAACAGTCAGATGTAGTTGTTTTGCTTTACGGGAAAGTTCCATAACAATGTTTGTTGGTTACCATTTGTTTTATATAAATCCTACATCATTTATTTTGAGACGCTGAGAAAAAATAATAGTAACCATTTAAATAGTCCTTGCCACTTGTGACGTAGAAATAAAAAGACAAAGACAAATCATTTTATTTCAAATGTCAAAAAACCCCGACTGCAGCAGCAGCTGTTTAAAGTTCTTACTCTCTTATGTTGAAATAGTAGTCCATGAGCGTGCAGGCTATGTGATGTTAAATAGACACTGTAGTGCATGGACATTCACGTCCAATATCAAATACGACTAAAGTCCTATCTGACATCGTGCACAGACGCATTGCTACTCTTGACTACTGAGATGGTCGCCTCATCACGAAGTGTAGCCGGCAACTGCACCTCTCCAACCGAAATACAAATAATGCTTCACAGAGGATTAAGAGGGCGGCGGTGGTACCAGACCGGTTAAACTGTTCTACCAATATTTGAACTTTACTTAAAGTTGTATTTTTTTACTTATAATTGTAATTTAAATTAATTGTTAGCATTAATACTCATTTTGATATCCAAATATTTGTTACTGATCTGAAACATCCAATCGTGCGCTTTCAGGGTGAGTTTAAGTCGTATGGTGTTTTGGAAAATGGCATAACGCTCTGTTGAGACATCATAGCCCTCTCCGCAGCCGCTTTATTCTTTTAATTTCGCTTTATTCTTTATTAATGTTTGATATTTATATTTTGTACATTTTATTGCAAAAAAAATGAAAATTAATTAAGTTTATATTTTTTATTATATTTATAAATTCGGTCTAAAACCATCAAATTGATGTTACACATCTGCCACGCGTGCCGTGACCGCCATTTTTAATTACAAAAGTTATAGCTAGTTTACAAAAATGAATCATACTGATGCTACGTTTATTCATTAAACAGACACCATGTCTGGTTATTCCTTCTCTCCGTTCTATTTATATAACGTGTGACTAACGATGTAAACAGTCTTAAAATAAAGGAATATTACAAGCTCAAGGTATAACAAGAGAGGTACCACCGCCTTATTTATTTTTAGCGTAAAGCAATTTTGGCTATTTGCGTTTCGGTGGGTAATTATGATTGCCGATTCAGTCACATACGAGGTGATTATGTTAGTCCTCAGGAGGAATAATGTATCGATGATCGACTGTTCCCGTATATACAGTTAGTCACAGATGTCCATATACGATAGTGACCATTACTAATAGGCCGTTTGGTACTTAAATATCATAAAAAACAAACACAGCTATCGGCCTCGCTTAGAAGGGAGACGACCATCTTAGTCCACAGAAATGACAACGCAGAAACCTCGCATAATACTTCAACCCTGTTTGCAGTTACTTGGATGTATCTAGGCTGAAGCGACCTTTTAACATTAAGTGAGTTGCACATTCGTTTGCTATTCTTCTCATAAAAAGCACAAAACAATTAGGCAATGCCACTCAAGTTGTACACAAACGCTATACGAATGTCGCATTCAAATCACGACACAAAATTACTGGAGCACGTTTGTCAAACAATGACACACCCCTTTAGCAATCACATTGCATGCGTATGACGTGGCTCGGGGATGGAGCTTGAGCTGGTAATGACTGACTCACATCCTTAGTCACGAAGGCATCCACAGGAATTGATGTTTAATAATGTATGATTAATTTCAATGAATGGCTAATGTGTTTGCTAATGATCTGACCATGGTCTGCACGTAAAAGTGAAAGTAAGTAATGGCAGTATTTGTACGGTACAAGGGAGATATCATCGCCATTTTTGAGTGAAGCAATTTTTGCGTTTTGTATTATTTTAAAGCAATTCTTAAGTTTCTGTAGAACGATATGGTTGCCGACTCACTCACATCTGCGGCGACCATATTATCCGACTTCAGTTGGAACTTCTGTTCTGTACTGCTTTTATTAAACCTGTCCATGAGCGGCATTGGCCGTACCTACCTACCTACCTACCTACATCAGTAGGAATACATGCTTGTCTGCTTCTTTATTTCATAATTAGAACTAAATTGCTTTTAGCTTCAAATCTATACTAAAGTTTTAGCGCTTTTTTGGTACTATAGAGAATAAATACGAAATTATTGAAATAAACTCAACGAGATTCTGCCTTCTTTAAACTTCAATTACGTAAGATTTTTATTGTATGATAATTACGTGTAAAGTTGCCCTGAATCACATCTTGACTCACATAAGTATACACAGGAATACCAATGGTTCAATAACGGATGATTAATTAAATGAATGGACGTCTAATTGTGCACAAACAATTATGAAAAGTTAATAAAAAATTCTGCTCACGATTCCGTAAAATGGTCGTTAAGGTTGACCTTTGTGCTGATGACTCAAACGAACTTATAAAGATAAGCTTTTCAGTAACAGTGTTTAATTTATGATTACAATACTTAGTTGCGATCTTTTTAACGACGACTGATAGGGCCAGTCCCCATATTTGGCGGAGACAAGGACTACATACATAGAACGATACGCTGCTTCATAACGTATCAGGGACAATATCCATACTCCACGAAATTGGACTTAAAAAACCAATATCGTTGGATAACTTTGACCACTACCATATTACTATTATTATTTTTAACCTATTAGTAACCTATTGTAGAGCATAAGTCTCATCTCAAAATCAGAAGGGCTTAGGGCAGAATGTCAAAAACGAAGTCACGTTCGTTTAAAAATCTTTATGGAAAAATCTCAAACGTATTCTTCGCCGTCTCAGAAAGATAATTAGCTTCTAATCGAAAAATCAGAAGTGCGTGCTCGGAATAAAAAGCCTTGACCCAACGCGTGTAAGGTCAAAATTGTATAATTAATCCAAGTAAAAACAATAGTACTTTTATATTAGTCTCCATTCATCCGCATTGATGAAAATTAATGGTGATGTTCGAATCTTTCTTCAGGTGTTGATAAACCTGTTCCATCAGAGGAATGTTCTTTTTAGCACCGTAGTAGAAAATGAGCTTGTATTTAACTTGATGAAAAATAATCATACTGTGCCCAATATTCATTCTTTTTTATAACACAGAACTAGTAAATGGTCGTGCAGTCTACCACACAGGATACTATGAAAATGCGAAAATGTAATTACATTAATTTGGAAAGTCTAGTTTAGCCTTACAATAATATCTAATTTGTTGATATTATCCAGAAATAAATGTGACACTGGTGTCATCTGGTTTCAACGAAATATTTTGGTGTCACCTTTGAAATAGCTATACCGATACTTATTTCTACGCTTTGATATACAACTGAATTGAACGAATTATATAAGTGTTGAATTTCTTCAAAAAAACATTTACTTCTATATAAAATGCGTGTAATACATACGTATATTTTAAATTGAAATGTTCTTCTTGAATCAGCATGCATTCACTGACTTATTCAAACGTCCTATTTATTATATTATTTTTCGTTTTTCACATCTCTATCAAAAGCAACGGATATTTGATTGATTTTCAAAAAAGAACCTTTCAACCATGAAATGCATCCTACCAAAGAGCTTTGAGTTATTGCAATGAAACGACATAAACACATTCATGAAATATTTAATCATAACATTTAATTTTTGATCATTTTCGTAACAAAATATATCAAAAATTCCGTCAGTAATAACACTTCATCCTGGAATTCAGCACACTGTGTCATGTTACCACCTAGTACTTAATTATAATACAGTAAGTCTGATCGTACTACCCCTGCACATAGGCCTCACTGAAAATCAGCGCTGAGGTGAGCTACTCGGTTCCCCTCGGTACACGCTGAGAGAGGGCCTTTTTATATAAATAAGAAAAAAGAAAAACAATTTTTAATTATATTCTACAGATATAAAAAAGCACAATGACACTTTCATAATTTTAATAAAAAATTGCGAAACACTTGTTAAGACCAACATTTCTCAATTTCTGCTTAAGCATTAATCAATATGGTTCGATCACCATATTGGTCAATTCTAAAACAAAATTTCCTTTACCACTATTCTTCCCCATCATCTGAACGATCAGGAAGACGATGTCAACGCATATATGATTATACGATTCAATAAGCCTAGATATGATATGTCTGTTATACGTTCGAGAAGTTGCAACTACATCGTCGAGGAGTTACAGGTAGTGCTGGTTACGATATTAATCCAAGCTCATTGTATTATCGCAGACAAATCGGAGTGGCTTAGTGTCTCATAACAAATGCCCCCTATAGGATTCATATCTCATATGTCATCTTAGAAAAAAAATAATTATCAAACGGTTAATCATATTTTTATCAACCATACTTGATTTAAACCTCCAATAAAGAAACCAACGTACAAATTGGTGTATTCATTTCAGAGCTACTGTTTCATAGACAGACGCTTTATACTTATAACACAGTTCTCTACAGATGCTATGAAATACCTAGGCTTATTGAGACCTATGAATGATTACAAAAGTTAAAACTCAACAGTCAAAGTAGAACTTTGAGTTAACATTGGATTTACCATGACTCTTTTTCTGAGAAACAGATTTTCTTAAGTAATATGACCATAATACATTGCCTAGTAGAAATACCAGCACGATATTCCCAGAAATAAACCAGTAGTCAACAAATAAAAACAATGAGTATGATGCGTGATGTTTACAAAGCAGATGTCTGTTAAATGCAGTGACCGCAAATTACATCACAGGGTGTGTTTGTCATCGTTATTGTATGACTATACAGATTATAGTGTTGCCATCTCTAGAATTTTCCCCTAAAACTGATCACCCATAACTTTTAATTGACGCATAAAACATCAAGTGGATAATTATTATGATATATTTACGAATATTTTAGATTAAAAACCAATTTTTTCTTTATATAATGTTTTTGTTGCTGAAAATGCAGAACGATATAAAAATAGTCTCAATTATATTTGAATATCATGCCTTTAACTGTCCATTAAATTTCGTGACCCTTAAGAAGACCTACTACGAGACGAAAATTGCCTAACGTTTGCTTTTTGATTGAGATTTTCAATTTCAAGGTAAATGTTTGTTTTTAAATCCATATATTTACCATTCCACACAGCCACTCTAAATATTTTGCCTTCGACCTCAAATTCATAAATTTTATTTCAGAAGTGTTTCGCCACGCAACCGCGTGTGCATTTACCCCTTCACAAGGTTTTAATCTTTATATATGTTATTTGAATTTAATTATTAAGATTTATTTGCCTAAATTTATTTTTATGAGAAAAGAGTAGCAAAGGAGCATGCAAATCACCTGATGTTAAGTAGTCGCAGCCCATAGATATACAAACACGACCAAAATCCTATCTGAGCTGGTATGTAGATACGTTGCTACTCCTGAGGACTAAGATGGTCTCGTCACTTCAAAGTGTAGCCAGCAACCGCACCTCTCCAACCGAAACACAAGTAATTCTTTACGGCGGATTATGAGGACGGCGGTAATACCTCCCCTCTCAAACTGTAGTTCTCCCACCTATTAATATGATAGTGACCATCATAGTTAGGTTATTTCCCTGTTACTATAGAGTTCTCCCATCTTCGAACCAAGTAGCCAAATAGTATGCTTCATATAAAATTTTCCCACGCTTCGTGATCGCAAGTGGCTTATAACGCTCTAAGTCGTTAAGCAATAAATGAGTCAGAGATTTTAAAAAGGATATGTTGTGCTGGTCGAGTGACCGAGTTCGTTGCACAGATACAATCATAAAGTTGAATGACTCCCTGACTCATTCTTTTGCAACTGCGGTTCGTTCTTGAAAGGTCAGTCTTTTAAGGTTCCGTTCTTATAGGGCAGAAACCACAATTTTAACGTCTAATTCTTAGGTGAAACAAAATAGCTTCTTATAAAATTTAAAGGTGGTAGAGCCGTTAGAGCTCACCCGGGGTGGCACCACCGCCACCCTCATAACCCGCCGTAAAGCA
>DWON01000094.1:0-47038 GCA_018251015.1 Phocides pigmalion okeechobee
AATATAATGTTACTTTTCTCATACAAAAAAAAATAGGAAAACAATTTTTTTAATTTACGTTTTATATGAGTACTCTCAGTAATATATTTTGAATATACCTGGAGTGTTAGGGAGTCAATAAGCATAATAAGATAAGAATCAGAATACTTCCTTATTAAAAGACTGAAGCGTGACTTGCGTACATTATATTATTTCGGCGAACGTTTGATTTCCTAAACTGAACAAAAGCTGATGCGAATGTTTAATATGTATAAAGCGAGTTATCAAAATTTACAAAAAAATAATCAACATTTGCTAGCATAATGCTAAAATGTAAATAGATATACAAAACGAAAAAAATAATTGTTTTTATAATAATGTTAATATAATAAGTGTTGATCAATTGTAACAAAATAATTAGCAAAACGCCGGTCAGAATCGATTATTACCGGTGCCGCTCCTTTCCAATTGGACGGGCTATGCGTAACAGGTTATTTATAAATATGTGAGACAATTACTTTCAGATTTAAATTATGTAACATGAAAGTTTTGTGTGAGATCAGCTGGTGAAATGAGAATGACTATCTGTCTGTACATGTTTAAATACACAAAATTAACATATTAAGATTAAATTCCCTACTCGGAAAAAGAAATAATTCTTGGTAGAAATACAAAAAAAATAGTGTGTTTTCACATATATTTTTTAAATCCTACGCAATCTGGTAAAATCAGTAGAAATAAAATACATATATTGATACTATAAAGAGTATCCTCGATTAATAAATTTAATACTTATTCAATATCACAACAAATTAGTTTATAGAGAATTTTGTTTGTTACTATCGCGATATTGTGATATGGTGAGGACAAAGCGAACATGTGCACCGAAGCTGTGCAATGACGCACTTCATTCCAATGATTTATTAAAAAAGATATAATTCAATATTTAGGCCTAATACAATTGGTGTTAATATTTTAAATTCGGACTAAACAACAAAAATCTGTTCAAATCCAACCTCATTTTGTCTTGTCAAGTCCATTATCAAGATCTCGACTGATCACCTAATGTCATATACATTAAAATAGATAGCAGCTCGTACCTAACTGCTTAAATACAATAACATGCTTGAATAATATTTAGTTTCTACGAAAAACTAAAGTCCCGTGTAACATTATAATCAACTGTCAATTCAATAATTAAACTTATGTCTAAACATGACCTAATATAAAAACTCCTTAGACGTAATTATATTTAAACTAATACTGCGGTTGCTGGCGTCATTCTCTATCGTCCTGTCCTTCTCAAAACGGAAAGAATTAGGACCACAGCTCACCACCCTGCCAAGTTAGGATTGGCCAAATTACGCACGAAAATGCTAGCTATAATACAATAAATCGTAGTTAATTATTCACAAATGTGAATACGATGCCATCGCTTAGTTGAGTTTGATGACTCTGTTAACTTTTTCTGTGCTTGCTACACAGATCGTTTGTACTGTATTGTTTGATGAAAACTTTTCATACCGAAATATAACATCATGGAAATAAACGTGATACACGTTCATGAAATTAAAAACGTAAATGATACTTATCGTACACAAACGATGCTAGTTATCTGACTCATCACAGATGGCGCGATGCGTGATCGCAAAACTTATTTATTACTTTCCAATTAATATAATCTTGTTCAGTTAGCATAGAATATCCATAGAATATTACGAAATGTATTGAAATTATCTAAATAAAAGAAACATTAATGCAAAAATTAGGTCAAAATTTGTTTTTGATTTATTATCAAAAACACTAATTGATATTACTTTTAAAATAGGGAATCATATCCAATACCAATTGGTGGCTGGTTGGTAGCGAGTCCCGCGGACCGTCATCTAAAAATATACGTTTCCCCGATTTGGTATTCATGTTTTACAGAATAATGACTCATGAGACGAGTGAAGCGTGATACAAAAAGAGTGATCGGAAACAATAGTAGCGTTTTAAATTATGGCTGATATGTACGGATGATAGAGATGGGGTCAGTCATAATTGTTGATGTAAGTTTGATGAATAATATAGTTAACGTAAAACTTTTTTATTGCAGGACCACTATCAATTGAAATAAAAAATTGTAAAACGGTGATTCTTGAAGGAGAAGCATTGTCATGGCTTCTAATGATAAACATCACTAACGTACAAAAACTTCAATTAAGTGACGGGTCTTTTACATTGGATCCCTCGGCTGGAAACGTAGGTGAACATGGACCAGGAATGTCGGTTAGTATATTAAAGTCTTCAGTGTGACGCTATGCGTGTAGTTATTAAAATAAATGGAACACTGCTACTAGTTTTTAGAGTTAGTGCATTGCGTGATTTGCAACTCGAATGCTGGCGATCGATTATCAATTTCTGTCTTACAAACTTTGCAACAATCATATAATTATGAAGATGTATATATATCAAGAGACCTATTTTGTATTTGTTCGCATGTTTCAGATAAACATGAACGATGTGGTCGTGCCCGAATTCCCTCAGCGGACATTCGGTTCTTCCGCTGCTTCTATCGTTATGCAAGCTGTGAAGATTGACACTATTCGACAAGGAGCCTTTTCAGCAAATACATACAATACCGTTATCGCATTGAACTGCTCAATTCAATATATTGAAGCAGAAGCATTTGCCCAGAAATCACTCATTAATAGCCTATCGTTATATGGATGCAGAATTTATGAGCTAGCCGCCGAAGCTATGCGTTCAGCAGTGGCAAAAATTAACATTACCAGTTCTAGGTACGTAAATCGTAGTTCAGATATGTATTAATAAATGAAAACAGAACTTTTTTTTAAGTACTTAATGGTATTATAACAATTTCAGATTTGACGTCATACAAAGAGGTGCCATCAACGCCACCGTGGTTGCAGTAACCATTGTAGACAGCGAATTTCACGTATTTAACGAATATGGATTTGTTCTCTCCTCATGGAACAAAATTTACATGCGCGGAAACAAATTTGATGTGCTTTCACGAAATGCAATATCTGCTCCAGGGGGAACATTTGACGATTTAGTATTCTCAGAAAATGAAATTGAGACAGTCTATCCCGGTAGTCTGGGATTTATAGGACCCGCTTATGCTAAATACCCGTTTAATGTATTATACAAATTCAACTACTACGGTCATTCCTGCCATTGCAATATTACATCCTGGATTGCCAGGGCGTTTGGAGTTCCTTCTGGTGAACCTTTTGCTGATCAAAGTTTTTGTACGGTTGATTACTTCTTTGCTATTTGTTTCAACGTACCAGAAAAAAATGTACGATTCGAAACGTTTACAAAGAAGGTATGTACTAACGAACCTACGATACAATGTGAGGAGATACTCAGCAAAAAGGCAGGGGCAATCATACCTAAGGTAGAAAATCCTAGATTTCCACATCAAAAACCTGAACATCAAATAGTAGGTCTAAATAACCGCGATAAAAAGGTAATTGGTATTGTAATAGTGACCGCTGTAGGGTGTGTCATTATCATACTGATAATCAGTTTAATAAGATGGATGAGGCGCAGAGGATATTGTTTCAAATTAAAAAATTGTATAATTTCGTCCAACGCATCATGTGTTTCACTCTGTGATAAGATGAACATATGTCGACGAAATAATATGGACAACACAAGCTCCATGTCTCAGCATGCCGTTGTAGAATATTCGGAACACCAACGTCTGAATGAACCACGTCCTCAAGACGTAATTCGAGAACCTGTACCATCTAATCATGAAACTGATATTGTAGCTATGGTCGACAAGATAACACAGACATTACCTGAAGAACTAACACGCGAGTTGTTGGAGAATTTGAGAGTTAAGCTTGAGGATCCCGAAAACTATATGGAAGCTCGTCAATTGATTGAACACTTGTACGATCTTATAAAATTTCAAGACAACTGCAATCTCACAATTGAAATGGCAAACGACGTAGAAAACATTTACGAGCTGCCCTTTCATAACACTGCGCCTAGAGTCGGCAAAAATCAAAAACAAATGAAAAGTGTTGGCACTAAGACACCATCTATCGAGAGTTTGTTGCCGTTATCGCCTTACCATCGACGAACAGCATTAGCTCATGAATACTTTGAACCGAAGGATTTTGCTGTCCACCTTTATGCCGAAATAATCAACTATGATAAAGAAAGGAAACCTATGCTGGGTGCTATTCCTGATGTGGTTGCTGAACAAGGTATGCCTCGTGGACCTTATCTACGGGCGGTGCGCGAAAAAATGGGTACAAGCACAAACAATAGCCCGACCGGAAAAATGTTTAACAGGCCTCTTCCCCAGAAACCTAATTCCATGGATTCTGGCGAAGGATCCTCGACTCGGCTTGACTGAGATCAGAGGACGACTTTGGAGTATAACTTAAATATAAAACCGCGACCGCGCAATCACCTGCCAAGTTATACTCCAACTCAGACGGAAACCAATGGCCGAGAGTTCCCCTCGTCTCTTGCCCTTTCCGTAACGATTTACAGCGCGCTCACCGGCGATCTGCTCAGGCAGTATCCTCGCTTAATTGTTTCTTTTGCTGTGATATTAATTTTGTTTATTTTATTTTAACATAGTTATTAAAATATGAGTGATTATGTCATGCCAGACACTTAGTATGTTTATTTGTATATAATTTTAAGTCTGATAATTTAATGTTAAGTTCCACGAAACTGTATGTGCCACTTAATTTAAGTCGTTGACATTATTGCAATTATGTTAATTTATACAAATTGAAAGCACTTAGCCTTTATTTGCACATCATGGCTCTAATATTATTTTTGTAATGTTATAGTAGTAATATAAATAAAACCCATGTTATACCAAATAGCAGTTACCTTTTTATAGTAAAAAAAAACATTGATATCACTATCATTGCATATTAAGTGTAGTAGCAGCTGTACCTTTGGCTTTAAATTACATCACAGTGCTCTATTACGTTATATTTAATTTTCAGAACATACGTCCAAAGGTTAGTGAATTTCGGTTTTTATTTTTTATTTTTATGGATTGTTACTGCAGTATATGTATTTCTAGATACTCTGTTGTAGCTGAGACATTGCCAAAATATTTTTGTTAATTAAATGCTCAATTGCGAACCTAAAATAGTTAAAGGTATATTTAATTGATGTTGAGTTGAAAATACATAACAATTGTAGTAGTGAGTAAAAAATGTAAGTTTTGTAGGTGTCTATTAATATTCCATTTCAAGTATAAGAACTTTTAACTTAATATTCGTAAGTTAAAACGAATGTTCAGATGCGACGACGATTGAAAGGAAATGGAAAGTCTGCAACGAGAATGATAGTTAGGAACCGCATCTGAACTTCGAGTAGATAATATTTATAAATGTTTCAGTAATGTAATCCATAATGTAGTTTAATTCTATTAAAATATGTAGAATGCGATGAAAACATGGAACTGTCGTGTTTTATTAATGTTTAAAATAAATGTTGAAGCAGCAAATTGGTTTTATTTATTTATCTACACTTGTATGTTTATACCCGGTTTTTATTTTTGTACCACAGCTAATATTATTTTTAGAGTAGAGGATGTTAGTAGTAAAGTCATCATTGGGAAATACAATAATTAAAAAGCACTAATTAAAAAAAGTAACAAAGTACGAACAACACAAGACAAAATTCAGTTAAAATTATAAATTTTGTATGTATGAAATTATTTTAATTCCAATCAAATATTACTTTTCATGACACAAAGTTGCCAAAATATTTTTTTATTAAAATGCTTTCCATACTCATAACCCCACATTAGGCTTCTCTTGGCCATGTTTTTTTTTTGTGATAGAGTAAGAGACGGGCATGCAGGCCACCTGATGTTAAGTGGTCACTGCAGCCCATAGACAACCACGTCTAATCTCAAATAGAACAAAAGTTCTATTTAAGGGTGGATGCGGATGCGTTCCTACTCTTGAGGTCTAAGATGGTCGCCTCCAATAATGTGTATCCGGCTACCACACCTCCCCAACCGAAACACAATACATGAAGAGCATGTTGCTTTACGGCGGGTTATGAGGATGGCGGTGGTACCGCCCTGGGCGAGCTCTAACGGCTCTACCACCTTTTCAGTTTAAATTAAATGGTTGCAATGAACATGCTCTAAATCGAACACCCACACACTATTGACTAAGAACAAAATCTTCATTCAAATGTCCGCCTGGCTGGGAATCAAACAAGGAAACAATTGCCTGTCATATGTCCACCTGCCACACGCGGATAGTCCACTGATGTAAATGTTAAAAACTGTCGCTCCTTTGAAAGCCGATAAAAAATTGAGCTAAGAATATATCGCAATATATAATATCGCAAAATTTTCCGGCTACTACAAATGTATACGTGTACTTGTATAGATAGTGCAAGCCCGTAACAAAGTTAGAGCGCCAATATGAAGTGTAGGTGTACCTACTATCATTTACCCGTGGGCGTCCATGTCATTAATTGTACACGTACCTTTGCTTACACTGAAGTAATTAAAGCTGCACTCGGCGTTATAGTATTTCAACGCATTCTGTGAAGCGGGCGCTGTGGTACAGTTTGTTAAATAAACACTTACATAAACTGATCGGCAGCGTTCAAACAAAGTTACTGGATAGGAAGCCTGGTCAGCGTCTCTATTATAGCCGGTAAACTAATGCTCACATGAATTTCAGCCGGCTTGTTCGCATGAAAGAGGATACAGCGATCTGCATTTGTATTTAAAGTCAGGAGAGATCTCGCACGTTTTAAAGCCACGAATGTTGCTTTATCTAGCATTCGTTATTCTACGAATTCAGGTGAAGGATCTTTTAATATATTAATAATTATATATTAATAATCTTTTAATAATTAGTTCATCACATTCATATTTAATTGCCTTTATTACCGGTGTTTATATATTAATATTGTATGCGTTCCTAAAAAATAGAATTTTCATTGAATCCATTGAATGGCAAAACATGATATGCCATATGTATTAATAAAACACGCTATAGGTATATCAGCTAACATGAAAAATAACATGAATCATGAAACTGCTTTCCTGCCCTTGTCTAATAACGAGATTTGTCTACATATATGATATAGTTGCTTTACAAATCGATCAAATTTTATACATATTATACATATTTTGCAGTGATTTCTTACATATTATGAAATTTTGGTATTTCTGTCTTTAAAGTTGATTGTTAGGTATCAAACTTTTTAAAATTAAATGTTATTGATTTTTGTTTGTTAGGATATCTTTACACCACATTCTGTGAATGTTTCACAGCCGGCTACGCAGTTAATTAATTAATAGGTTCCTCATGGAACTTTTAAGACTCAACACGATTTTAAATATATAATTACTTTGGTGCTTACCACGAAAATACAGAACTATTATTTAGAGTCCTGTAATACAAATAGATAGACATCTAAGCTTAGTAAATGGGTAATTTAGATGTTTCAGACACTGGACCCTTAGCACCTAAGTTTGTAGTAGCTATGACTTGAGACAGTCAACATATTAAAGGGTCTTTTCAGATCTATTTCTTTGAATGCTTTAAAAGTTAAATTTTAGAATAAACAATTTACCCCAAGATTATTCATCAGTGATAATTTTATCTACGACTCGTAACTGATCTAATGTTCTTAACAGAGCTTCATGAAGAAGAAACTAGAATGCAGAGCAGCAAACGAGTATGCAGCGCAATCAGTCTACATCAGAAAAAATATTAGTCCATCTGGCTATAAATGTGGATGGCATGTTGGTAGACTTCACTCTTCTCGGACAATTGTAAGAAAATCCTTATATTCCGCCGTAAAGCATTACTTGTGTTTCGGTTGGAAAGGTGCGGTTGCCGGCTACACTTTGAAGCGAGGCCACCATCTTAGTCCTCAGGAGTCTACAGGAGTAGCAACGTACGTAGAGTCTACGTTCGAGCTCAGATAGTATTTCAGTGGTGTTTGCGGTTGTACGTGTATGTCTATGGTCTGCGACTGCTTAACATCAGATGGTTTGCATGCTCGTTTATTACTGTTCTCCAATAAAAAAACTTTCAGGCAGCAAGCCGGCGATGCTTTGGCGAATCATCTGAGGTTGCCAGTGTCCATTAGACAACTCTGAATACTTTTAAGTAAGCGCAATACATTTTAGAACTACGTCTGCCCCATCGCTAGGCTTAAAACAAGAAACTATTAAACTCACTATTAAATCAAAACACTTTTACGTATATGAGATAAGAAATTTAGAAAAGTCCTTTATTAAAACTCTGTAGATCTATGAAATCGAAATATATACTACTGATCTCTCATTCAGGCAACTTAAGACTGAGCCTTTAATTATCATGAAACATTGCCAGTTTCAAAGCATTATTTTTTGTTATGTAAAAGCTCTTTTATTATTGACTTACTATCCTGAAGCATATCCTAAATTTTAAAATACGGGGCCGTGGCACGCTTTTATTGCGGTCTCTTTATAGGCAAATTCTGTCAGCGTTATTAATGTAAAAACAAATCCATCCAGTCTTTATATAAGTAGTCAATATGAGCTTTCTAATACAGTTATGTATTACGCTTTAGTACCTACTACTATGTCCAAAGGATTTATGTTCTGTTAGTAGTTTTTTTTTAATTTAATAATATACATATTTTATAGCAGTATTAACTGTATTTTCGTGTTTTATTATCGTAAAAGGTGTTCTTATAATTTCGTTACGTCTATCTATTTCCATGTAGAAGCTTGTTTACTCGAAGGTTATTAGCACGACAGAGGTGAAATTTGGAAATTGAGTTCTACGAACTGATAGGTTCATTAATGTAGTGATATCACGAAAAATTGGTAATTATATATATTTCCCAACATAATAACACCGCTCCCAATAAAATGTTCGAGTGGAACTCTCTTGAGTTAATTAATCATATAGGCGCTTAGAAGATAAATGCTATCATAATATTTAAAAACTTATGTTAAAGCAAGCAAATTAAAGTCACAGCACACTACGGAGTATAAAGCTATGAAGGTCGCGCCGACAGCGCTCGCGCACCTCGTGCCGCTGGGAGGCGCTGTGCGCGCTGCGCAGCGCCCAGTCGTTCGTTAAATGACAGCAATGACGGCACCGACTGCTCAAGTGCTCACTGCTCACTCTCAGTGTGCTCAGTCGCATACGCGGGAACCGACACGCCACATGCTTTGTTTTCACTTACCTCACTATGCGCGGTTTATAAATCTCGCGATACGCCGGTTTATGCGATGTAGACTTTGATTAATATGAAAATTGCGTAGTTTGCGACCAAAACTTAATGACGCATTTTAAATGCCACTGTGCTTGTTTTGACTGACTCTGTGGTAGTGCTATATATTTTCTTGTTATTTACGTAGAGATTCGTTCGCTCGGAAAGTCGTTATTAATATTTCCTATTTTATGACATAACCTAATACTAAACGTCTGTGTAGCGCCGATCGACTTGGCGTGCGATCAAAGTTTGCTGCAGAACACACGCCAGCGGAACAATTACAAATTGTTAAACACAGGTAGGTAAGCGGATTCATATTAATTAATCTTGATAAAGGATAATATAATCTTAAATCTTCATTGCTGATGTTACTTTTCTATTCCTAAATAAATAATACATTTTTTCATTACAACAATGTAAGTATATTTACTTTCTACATATCAGTAACATTTAAGAGGTTAACAGGCATATGAGTAACTAACCACAAAATGTAAACAAGACGCAATAATGGTATGACATGTCAATAATATTTAATGTTAGAAAATTGTGTCTATGTCCAGCGAACACAACAAAACAAGAAAACATTTAAAACAATACAAAATAAATAAGTACGTATTATCTATAAACGAGTTGTCAAGCAATCTTATCATGAAAAATAAGTCTAGAATAAACTCACAAAGTAGAAATCACTAGAAAAAATTGCCCGTTGAACTAAGATTACCTGTGTTAACATACGTGGGGACTTTTTATACGTAATTTTATTATGCTAACAATTCTTATACATTATGCTTACCGTTGTTACTAGACCAGTACATAAGTTTGCTAATATATTAAATCTGGTTACATTGATGTATTAACCACGTCATAGTATAATTCATATAAAAAATTGATATACTAACATTATAAAATAGGTGTGTTAGGAATACATAAGAATATACACTTCTTTATATACTGCGTAGTATGTACGACATTATGTAATAGTACCCATTATCCATATGCACTATTACCCATTATGCACTATTAGCACATAAAATTACTTACTTACACACTTTATTAGTCACATAGAAAAACATGTCGAAGAGGCCAAAACACACAGGAATAGGAATAGACAGTTGATATGTTCATTCCTGGTTATATTTGGCAATATTTGTATCAAAACATTTCGTGTTGTGACACGGAACCTTAGGTAATTATTATCGTAATAAGACTTTTTTTTTACACCGAACGGTAATCGCTTCGACTTCATTTAAAATTGTACACGCCAACACAGTTACGTCTAACGTTAGGATATTGCACATCTCTGATGCTAATTTCCACTTGATAGAGACTATAATAGCTTGGTTCGGGGATCAGAGTTGTGCGTGTGGCCACTATTTGTCGCTATGAGCATAGGTCCCATAAGTGCTGTTACAGAGCAAACAGACTCGGCCTTACGGCAATTCGAGACGTCCCCCTCGCACCTTTCGAACTCGAGCTTAGCTTTAGGAACTGACGGTTAACATAAACATACCGAAATAAGATACAATGTAAATAAAGGTTTTCTATTGAATCGCTCTTATCGTGATTTCATTGTTTATACAATACGATTACTGTAAAATTACTATGTGAATGTCTGTCAATTGTTTAAGACGTTTAACCTGCACATTAACTTAGATAAAACTAAAATAAATTGATACTCATTATTCGTTGAGTTAAGATATTTCATTCAATTTACATTTTGTATTAAAATGTGCAATTTCTAATTAGAACATGTTATAGTATTCCAACGATAATATAAATAACGTGTCCGGTCGTTATAATACAAAGAAGATTTCTGATACAAAACGAATACCGAGAAACAAGAAATTTCTCTAAAGAGCGAACATCTTGAAAACAGTAGTACGTTGCCGGGAAGCTGTGAGTTAAAGGTTAATTCAATAATCACAACTAGGATTCATCGCTGAGGTCGAACGGTCAAATGCATAACAAAACAACCACGTAATAATACATAACGTGAGTAACAGGACTAAACAAAATGTACATATATTTGTTATTATTGATAATAGACAAATATATCTACGTTTTCTTTATATGTATATCTTTACCTGTGTGTGATAGGAATATTATAGTAAATACTAAAATAATAAAGATGGATGTATCGCGATGGACAAAAAACCAATTGTCTCTCTAGATTGTTTTATTGTGAGCCAGATTCCTGACAATAAAGGATTCCATATTCGCGATGAAAGTCCACAGTCAATGGAAAAATATATTTAATAATTCCCATATTCGCATTCGCATATTCATTCTATTGAAAGGAAAAATCCTTCTACATTTTATAATATTTCTTGAGTACAGCGTGGAAATCAAGTTATTTATGCGTTTTCTAAACGTAAAACCGTACCATATCGATGTCTATTGGCTGCAACTACTTAACATCAGGTGATTTGCATACTCGTTTGCTACTCTTCTCATATAAAAAAACTTTAGAACTACACACAATATCTTATTTAAACCAATTTTGGAAACATCAGTAACGAAATGTTGAAAGTTTTTGTCAAACTACGTAATTGAATATTATAAAAAGGCGGACTAAATCTCACAAATAACCCTACATGCTTATGTATGTGAACTGGGTTATATCATTGCTTAGTTGCATGCATGTAATTTAAGTAAACTACAATAGCAATTGCATCTTTAATTACAGATAACATTACATTGGACTTTGGAAAAAAGTACTAGAAATCAAGATAAGTACAGAATTACTTTAACTTACCAATTAACATGTTACTAACATCTAACTATATGCTACAAGCGTTAACGCGCAGTTTGCCCGACAGTAAAAACCTTCGATGCTTACCTACTGTAAAATCATGAATACGTCATTTATAAAAGGTCGTTTGAAAAAACAACTCTAATTATTATTGTTAATGGCTCAATTACAATATAACGATAGCATACTAGTACACAGCCTATAACGAAACCCGATAAACAGAGTCTTTGTACAAAATTTAAGGTACATAAAAACATTGGTTTTCGCGTAAAAGAAATGGCGAATGTTCGGGTGACCACGAAGACTTTGTATCTCATTTCATTTAGCATTTTATCCACATGCAATGCGGTCACAACAACGATAATGTAACCGTTATTTAAATTCTGACATGCTATAAAACGTTAAGAGCGGATTTTAAGATATGGCGCACTTTCGGTAATACATACATTCACCTTCGTGGAAGAGATATGATATGGTTATAATGTACAACGCGTGATGGTGTTAAGTGCAGGATGTTTCTTAACAGAAACTCGTATATGCACTCGTAATATGTAACACATCATATATGCTCCTTGTCAATTTATTATTTATTTACTTGTAAGTATATTTTTCTAACATCGTAAAAGCAAGTCAACAAGTCTTAATAATATTTTGCAATCTTGCGAACCAATTTCATTTGTTACTCTATTACTAGAAACGTGTACAATTTAATAAGTAACAATATTGCTAGCAGGTCAAATATCTGTCGATCATTGTTGACATTATGGAATTTTATAAAATAATTGTAATTTGTACAACCAATAAAGCAAAGAACCCATACTCAGGTAGCTATTGTTTTAAGTAAACAATACTGAAATAAAATCACTTTGTTCAAAGCTGAAAAAAGTAATTGCCTTAGGTACTTGTACCAGCAAGAGTTCGTGCTTTCGTGTGCACGTTCCGCGTTATGTTAATTCTATTCCAATAGCTTATCGGGTGGAGCGGGACGTATTGTGCTCTAAATTTGCAATATCAATGCATGCATACATTTGAAATATCTAAAATATTCACGCCTAGCAACTACGTCATAACATTAATTGACTTTCATGGGAAGAGGGAGGGACAAAGGGAGAAATTTTAATTAGCAACGTAGATGTCATTACAACTTCAAGGAGAGACATATGTAATGTGCTTTATCCTGGCTTTTTAGCCGACGACGCAAAAAATAGTATAATATTTTATGATACCTAAGCCTGTTTATCTGTGCGTTTGTGTAATGTTTTTTTTATCATGAAAGAGTAAGAAACGGGCATGCAGGCCACCTGATGTTAAGTGGTCACTGCAGCAAATGGACAACCTCGTTTTATCTCAAATAAAACAAAAATTCTATTTAAGGATGGACGCAGATGCGTTCCTACTCTTGAAGACTAAGATGGTCGCCTCCAATACTGTGTAACCGACAATATGTTTCTGTAAAGACCCCCAAAATACGGACATGTTTTCGTTTTTTTTTGTATGATCTGGTTAAATTGTGCTGGTTATTAGCAATGCTAATGAAAATCTTTAAGTCGTTTGAAAAGTACCTGCAGTGTCACAAAGATGAAGTAAGAATGTTTACTACTTCATCTTTGAATATTGTTATTTCTTAATCTCCCACTCATCTGGTTGAAATCTGTAGACAGCAATAAAGATGGTAAGTCTTACTATTACTTAAAAGAATTCAGTTTCATAGAGTGGTTAATCAGTGCACAGGATAATTTAAGGTCGGTACATTGTATCCACACTGTTATTCAGTTATAAGAGAAACAGTATCTACCCAAGTATGGAAACAAAGGTAGCCGTATGAAATAGCTAATGCCTCGTTTAAAGTTGTTAACTCGGTGGAAGTAGCCGCCAGTGAGATGCATAATAAAATCTACGTACCATGCAGCTTATGGGCATTGAGCGCGCTTATCAGAAATCAACGCAAGAATTCAAAGGCTCTGTACCTAATATATTAATTTATATGACTACCATTGACTTAATAAACCAAGCCGACGAGGTCACGCTGATACCTAAATCCAAGGTTATTTTATTTTGCTTGGACAAACTTCTAAAAATTTCAAGTATTCTATGTATTATAAAGCTTTAATTCATAACATCCATATAGCAATCTTTTTTAATAAATTTATTTTTATTTAGCCCATTTTGATGCCTTTGGCGTCGGAATATAGTTTATTCTTTCTTTTTCCATAAATGTCACAGGAAGCGACAAATCGAATAAAGGCGGGGAGTAGGGTGTTCCTCTTAAAATTGTTCATCTACTGCGATAAAAACACGTATAATATAGTGGTGGACTTACAAGTGCTGACGAATAAGTTGTGAAGCTATAGTGTTTCATTTTACTTGATTGAGAACTTTATTGTCACAGCAACCACGCTGGCGAAGTGTGGGTACCTAAGTTTCTACACTTTAAAAAAAAACAGATAATACTTCATCACTCCAAAAATTCGAAAACGCGTGCCAGCTTTTCGAACCTCGCACCGTTTTGACAGGGCCGGAATCTCACCACTAAGCTAGCACTGCTTCAGATAAAAACATTTATACGTACCTAATTGAGAAATAAAAGATATCATTTGTTTGTTTTTACAACTCAAGAATATGTTATTATATGTTAAACAAAACAAAACGGACGATTAGGTGCTGTTACATATACATTATATAAACAATCGTTATTTACATACGTAGTACGTTAGCGAATGTAGCTTCAGTGACCTTACCAATCGAAAATAAGCCTTACTTCACACAGATGTTGTATTGCTGTGTTACCTGCAAGACCGGTCGGTAGAATATGACATAATAGATATTAAAAACTAACAATCAACTCTATTCTATCCGATTAACGAATGAAGTATTGAAGAATTCTAAAATATCTTCTAATACATTATTAAATTTTATGATATGCTTAAAACTAAAAAAGAAAGTAACTAAAAAAAGAAATCCCGATTTTATATCAATGAAAATTACTAAGATATTGCGCATACTATTACTTGTTAACATAATTTTTTTAATAATCCACTTCCTTAAAAAAAATTGTACACGGGAATATACACGATCTTAAACACTGTACGTTTATATCCGATTCTAGGAACAATATTGTTAATAAAGACAACAGAAAACTAATAAATAATGTCATAAATACGCTATAATTTTAATTTAATAACGTATGTCCTAGCTACGACGAAGTTACATTTACGTACCTACTGTTAACACGTGTCTTATGATTTGAGAATTTGACATCAAAACAGAATTGAAAAAAAATAGGTCTACACTTATAAAGCTGGATTCTGTTTATTCCTATCCTGTCCACCTATTGTGTTACCCAGGTCGCCTTCTATATGGCCGGCATATCATTCAATGTACATGGTATGGGGCGTCAATAACAGAAACGTAATTACGTTTGCTGTATGTCGCCCATAAATTGGGTACTCCAGATTGCCTTTTTGCAACATAATTTCACATTTACTATAATATAACCTTATCACAATATGTAGGAAAACTAATAATTTTTAATCGGCTGAATAGATTTTCACGAATCAAGCTTATAAAAGCTAATCAAAATAACCAATTCTTTAGACCTCGTTTTAGTCCTCGGATGAGATATGGTAACAGATAGACACGCGTTTGCGAAATATACTAGGACAGACAGACACAAATACACAAACACAAAATGTCTGGTTTAAAATTATAAAGCATTTCTTTTCCAGTGAGCATTGTAATACCTATACTTTTCTACCTACAATGCTGACACATAAAAGTGTTTGTTTATTTCATAGCCTTATTTTGTTATCGGTCATTTGAGAACGGAAATTCTCTGCACAATTCAGTTTCACGTTCAAGACTGTTATTCGTGCTCTGTATGAAACATTTAGATTGTTGGCAAATTTGTAATTAAAATAAATCTTTCCATTGTAACATTTGTCATAGATAGAATTTGACATGCGCATTTAATACCAAATTATTTAGCTGCTAAGCAATTACGCATTGCTTGCAACACTGTTTCCTAATCAATCAATTAAATTTTACATCATTTCAAAGGAGGCCAAATGACATAAAAATCTTAATTATCTTTTGTACGAGACTTAGGCACTGGCCATAAATCTGCCTTACTTTATATTCTAGTGAGAGTCCATTCCAAATTATTGAGCCGTTTCCAAGATTATCCCGTACAGACAGACAAAAATAAAAAAACGCAATTTTATGGCTTGCGGTAAATATGTTTAAGGGGCTACGAAACGGCGGTTATTGTTAAATTACCGATAAGCTTTTCCTACTACGCAACACAACTAAATTATTACATACTCCAGTAATGATATATTTGTTGAAATTGCGTGGAAAATTTTCCAACTCAAACGAAATAATAAAACTAGCAATCAATGATTTTGTGGAGCAGAATTTGATACACATGAGCGTCACTGACGAGCAGACGATAAAAATAAATCATAATGCAAATTCCACGGCCGCCGCGATCTCTCGCAACTGAAGCATAAATCCCAATAGCATCTTTAAAATTCTAAAATAGCTCGAGGCGAATTGTAATTAGCATGTCCAGCAGACGCGTCAAGGATATTTATACTTCTCTTATTGATACACATTCTTGTTCATATAAATAACGCCGTGATCTAAAGGGGTGCGGTCGGAGGTGAAGGTATGTGAGCTAGCCGTTGCACCACTGGCAGTACGGCGGCGTAGTACGTATTCATTCTTAGCAATAAGCTAGCACAGATGAAATGTTTAAGATAAACAATGCCTCGTTTAGCAAGTTTCCGTAATTGTTAAAATTACATTACATTATTATAAAATGTATTTAAGGTGGCCCGGCCCGTTCATGGGCAAATTTCCAAAAGCCGTATTGTCGTAGGTAGATAGAGGTACAAGCTCGTATGAATCACCGCGCTTCTTCTGATCTGGATGTGATGCATGACGCACTAATCCATGACGGTCGGCAGAATCATTTTATTTATAACATCAGGTTCTACGATACACGTCCTGGTAGATCTATTTAGTATATGATAAAGAGGTTTAAATAATATAAAGAAGCAAAAGTAAGCCCAAACAATATTCTACAATCCAATTAGTGAGAGTTAACACAATAGTTTGAGTTTAATTATGTTAAATTCATATTAATTCAAATATTCATCTTGGTTGTACCATCCTTATATGTCTAAACAAACATTTTCACGATGCGGGTAACCCAAAAGAAGTGATAATATCCATAAGCATCTATCTCGAGAGGCCGGACGGGGAATTCAAATTCCATGTCTGCATAAGTAAAGGCAATTAATTAAAAACAAAAATAGAGGTCATCAACGCTGCCAGTATCTGGCAGCTTGCGCTATCTATACCGATAGCCTTGCTAAAATCACACGCGCGAGTTTCTTCGGTGCGGTACGTAAGCCGACCAGCACCTATGCTATCTGATAACGCCCCTCGATAACAGACTATACTGACTCACATCGATAAATGCCTGCCTCGTGAACACAAGGCGGCATCGGTATAACCGTTCGTAAAAATCATTGTTGTTCTTATAAATTCCGTGTCTGCTATAAATAATTGTATCAGTGCACAAATAAAAGTTTTCAATATAGTTTTTTCATATCGACCCAATATCGTGAAAATATTTCCACAGAGCAATCCTACAATATCTGGTAAGAACAATATAACAGTTTTCATTAACAAATTCATTACATTGAAATCATTTTAACCTAACTGGACTTTTGATGAAAACTCTTCAGAAAGGTACTTCTTGTAAACGTTAACCAAGTTTTAGATATATGTAAAAAAATTCAGATTATTTGATTAGGCAACCCTTGAACACGAACAGAGGCATTGATACAGTTGCATTAAAAAATTGTAATGTCTTAATAACATATATATACTATTTAATAGAACAATAAACTACTACTGCTACTATGTAATAAACAACGTTTCAAATAAACTTTCATAATAAGTTCAATTTACAATACCTACGTTTCCTATTACTGTATGTATGTAATTTTAATGACTAACCCATAAATATATAATTGTTTTAGGCGGACTAACCGTATGAAATGGTGACGTGAATTCTCAAAATCGGCATTCGAAAAATCTTCTAATACATTATCAAATTTGACGATACGCTTAAAACTATTACAATTCCTATATTTCCTATTACTGCATTTATGTAATTCTTAATGACTAATCCAAAAAATATATAATTGTTATAGGCGGACTAACCGTATGAAATGGTGACGTGAATTCTCAAAATCAGCATAGCATGCGTTGGGCAACGTGGTGGCACATACTGGTGGTGTTGCACGCGCGCTGCTTAGCGCAAGGCATCACGCCCACGATTTGCCAAGATGAGGCATGCTACTGTGATTCGTTTACCCGAGTCATTTGTAGCTGCACACGAGATTTTAAGGTACTTTTGAATTTTATTTGTAATACTAATGTTAAAGATTTCTTATTGAGTAATATCATTTTTCTGCCTTAGCACAGAAATGATTTCTTATTGTGATTATTTTAAAGAGGATTATATAATTGGTAGTTAATACTGTCAACAGTATGGAAGCGCGAGGTATACCTCAGAATTATCAAAGAACTCGTATCAAGAAGTTGCAACTAGGTTGACACTCCTATTTGAGGCTAATGAAATATTTCCGTAGTAAGCAAGCCTTGTTGTATTTATAAATGTTAGCAAATAGACGTTAGATAAGATGTCAATAAGATGTCAATTACTTTAAACGTGCAGATAGCCTTGAAGACTAATAAAAATGATTACTAAGTTGACAAGATGCAAAACATATTATTACTCCTATCATTGCAGGCACAGTCGAGCATAAGAAATAAATTCCTCATAGTAACTTACAGTTTACTCCAACCATTTTATGAGTAGAAAGATTTTTATGTTAAACAGAGTAAGAGCAGCATCGCTATGCTATGTGCATGTAAGCACTTACTCAGGGTTATAAAAGAGACGTACGCAGTATGAAACCGTACTAAATACACAAGATAAGCATAAATAAAAAAGAAGAGATTTAAAAACGATAATAGTTTTTGAATCTAAATTCAACTATCATCCTTTAACAAACAAGCCAGAAGGAATCACGATCGAAATAATTTACACGTCTTTCTTATATTACCTACTAACGTTCAATAAAGTACAGTTATCGCTATGAAAAATGTGAGTTTTTATTGAGTATCGTTTGTTCTCAGGAGGTGACATTAAGGCCTGATGGAGCATACAGAATTCCTTCAACCGCCTCGGGTATCATCATAGATGGATGCGCTCGTGTTTACTTCCTTCAAGACTCTGTGAAAAGTCTTATTAATTTACGGGCAATAGAAATTAGAAATGTAAGCCATGTAGTTATCAACGAACGTGGACTAGAAAGGGCACGAGACAGCGATTTGAATCCAGGAATAAGAATAGTAATTGATAGAAGTACCATCAACGAAATTTCGTCGCATGCAATTCAAGGACGAGTTAACGATATAGTAATAAGTAACAGTAGAATTAATACCCTGAAACCGTTTGCCTTCTCGAGTCTTACCGGCGTAAAGAACATAGAACTTACAAACAATGTATTCGATAACATAGAAATACAAGCCTTCAAGAAGTTTACAACCTTAAATTTCTTGTTGCGAGGCGGCGTCATGAGAACGTTGCCGAGCAGGTTTTTGTCGGATGTAGAAGTGACTAATCTGTTTCGAATAGAGGGAGTCACCGTTAAATATTTGTCTAGTTTGACATTTCTCGTCAGTTCACCAAAGAGAGTTTTAATAGAAAATAATAATATAGACACCTTAGAAGGGGACGGCTTCCATATCACAACTAGAGGCCCGATCACCTTTAGAAATAATACAGTGACATCTGTAAGTAAAGGGGCATTTTTTGGATTTTCCGTTGAAATGGAAGTAATTGCTACGATGGGAAGACAAGAACTTCTTATAGATAATAATACGGTCACATACTTTACCCCTTCTTCACTGATGTATAATCGAACATCAGTGACCCTACGTGTGGACGGATTAAATCTTCATATGAAGTGCACTTGCGAGCTGGCCGAGGAATGGCGGGAAGTGCTTAGTGTGCAAGGTGGTATAATAACATGTTGGTACCCTTTGGAAGAACATTACATATCACTACCGACATTTGTTGACAGCAGATGTGGTTCTTTCAAGCAAAACTTTTGGATCTTTGTAGTACTTGGCATTCTGATAGTCATCATTGGTGCAGGAATTGCGATATATTTCATAGTGAGAAGAGAGAATGAAAAAAAGAAGAAATTACAAATAGTGCTACCAGATGGAAAAACTTACAGGGAGACAGAGTTTCATATAGTGGTAGAAAGAGCCGAACTTCTCACCACAGACTTATGATCGAAGACCGTGCGTCGAAGATTAGATTGATCTCTTCCAATGTTCTCATCAGTGACAAGACGTAGAAACTTCCTCGTATGCTCGTTTTTCGATAAACGAAATGCGTAAAACATTCCACGAGTGACGTTACTTCAATAGTTTAGTGCTCTACCTCATTGTACTGTCAGTCGCAATTGTGCCAACATTAGTTATGAATTTATCAGTATTATGCAGGTTGATAAAGTGTTGCATTAAATTATTGTGTATAATTTTATAGAATAAATACAAGTACAAGACACGACCAGTTTTTAATTCGTTTTAAATGTAATGCGAATCTATGCACTTTTAATAAGTTGTGTGTTGGGTGCGCTCTAAATTGGTGAACCAATGTGAACTTTTTTTAACAGACCTATCTTAGTGGTTGATTCGTTAATTTCATGATTTTTTCCAAGATGACATTCAGATATTTAATTTATATACTAGACATTTATTACACTTCCTCTTGGCACATACAACTGAAACCTAATAACTTAACAACTCCAGTGACACTGCAACTCAACGACCGAGAGCAAACATTCGTGTTTACATTAATCAAGCTATCTAGATTATAAGACAATAATTCACATGGTATGTAACGAGAATATTAAATAGAAACGGAATAATGATAAAGGAATTCCGAACTGGACACTTTTAATTAGATTAAGCAGGAAGCTAATGCGAAATACATTTCCAATGTGTTATTAATGCACTTAATTAGTATCAAACTCAATTACTATCTCTTCAGCACGCATGGCGAATACAAAACGATTTCTCACTGCCGATTTTAAGCGTATTATATAAAGTACAAAATATTTCCATGTACCTACATTTTTTATCTTTATTGTAATATGAAAGTGAAATTTTGTCACTATATTTGTTTTCTTTCTCTGCGAAAGCTACTACTTTAATTTATGTAAAATTTTGTACTGTGAGTATTATCGCACTTTTAAATAAAATATTTAAAAAACTGCAGTTTTGACATATAATTTCGCTGCTCGTGTTAATGTTCTATATATGTATCTTTATTTTGTGAATTTTGTGGATGTGGACTAACGCGGCGCAAATGCGAAAATAAATCATGATCATCATCATCATCAACCCATTACTATCCCACAGCTTGCGCACACTTTTGAGAACTTTGTGGAGAATTCAAGCATGCAGGTTACCCACGATGTTTTCCTTTACCGTTACAGCAAATGATAATTAATTTATACTAAGCAAATAATTTTTAAAATTTGAGGCATGCCACTTATTCGCAATCCGAAACCCGCCTGTACGAGGCCGGAACTTTAGTGATTATCTAAACTATCACTGTTTTTGCGAACAATATAACGTTGTAAAATTGTAATTCAATGCTAACAAATGCTAACCTTTCACGAATACACCAAAGATACTCCTGTCCTATCGGTACAAGCATATTTTACTTCAAAATTAAAATATTCAGGTAATAAAACCTAATCATGAGAATTCAAAAGGAGCCCTTATAAGCGCGTGACTCAAAAATTATTTTATGGTTGAAATATCCAACGTTTCCATCC
Source organism: Phocides pigmalion okeechobee (assembly GCA_018251015.1). NCBI lineage: Eukaryota > Metazoa > Arthropoda > Insecta > Lepidoptera > Hesperiidae > Phocides > Phocides pigmalion. Next base: position 21,913 of record DWON01000094.1, read on the forward strand.
CAACACAGCTTTATCACGAACGTATCTGTATACAGTTATCAGTCAGAACACTATGGTCGCAATTAGAACGTCGCTACATCACGTCTGTTGTACACGCGAAATTTGCATCTGGATATGCGACAATAGGCATACGAATGCATTGCTTGAATAAATTGAATTAATATGTAATATTATTATTAATATCGCGACGGATAGGCGGTAGAAGGTCAAATGTGCATCAATACTTATAGTATGAAGTTGTTAAAGAAGATCGAAAAATATTATCCTGTTTCACAAGACGCATCGAGGTAATTTTAAACACTTTTCTGAAAATTATAATCAGTTCACTTATAGCTCGTATCGATCGCCAACCAAATCTGCAAAAAAATACTTACTCCAATTTCATACCATATTTTTCACTGCAAACATTTTCATTTGTACAATAAGGCATTATACGTCGTAAAAAAATGTCAGTGGAATTCAGCGAGTAATTCTCATAATCAATCCCAAATTTAATACAATCCTCCAATCGTTATTTTAGACACTTAAAAGTGGCATTTCCAAAGTTCCTTTCTTACTTGACATTTACGCTATATAAAGAACGTATCTGCAAAATTTCAAGATTCTAGCTTTACCAGTAGCCGTGCGTTGCTCTCTGGGTCTGTCAGTCACGCTACCCATTTATACAAAAGTGACTTGTCAAAACTATACTATAAAATGTTATATATAAATAAACACATGTTCGTGGCGAGTTAACACGTGGTAAATGTATTTTTATATATATAATCATTCTTACTTATTTGTAGTCAACCCTGGATATAATACTCAAATATGATGTAATTCTAAAATAAGTATTACGTACCTGCGTAACGGTTGATAATCTCCAGACTTACCTGTGCCGACAACACCTAGATTTTCTATACTATGGAATTGGGCTATAGCATATCAGATACCATAAGCTCATCTTTTCTAGATTTCATTTGGATGCAATTACTTGGAATAGAAAAAATAACATGACCAACCGTCAAACTGCAAAATTACCACCCATTATGATCCAGTGATAATTTTGCATATTATGTCACCAGAATATTGCAAACACGGTAAAAAACGTAACTTATGTATAACAAACAAAGTTTACAATATAACCAACGTACAGTGTAACCTTAATATAACGAGCCTCGATATAACGATTCTCTTCATTTAACTAAGTCTACTAAATCCCCTGGAATTATACAAATATATAGTTTTACATTAAAAATACATCTGTTAAAAAACCTCTTTATAACGTATTTTCAATAATTGCAAAATATAAATAAAAAGTATAATTTACGTAATATAAATTAACATAAATACCGCTGTTAGTAAATTTAATGTTGCAATGATCGAGAAACGAAAAATCTGATACGTAATGTTGACGTTTATAAACAAGTTTTCTTGCCTTGTTAAAAGGATTAACTACTATAATAACAAACCCCACTGTAACAAAATACTTCTTTTTTATGTGAGAGAAATAGCAAACGAGCATGCAAACCACCTGATATTAAATGGTCGCAGTCCATAGATATCCACGTACAACCACAAACACGACTGAAATCATATCTGAGCTCAAACGTATGTAGATGCGTTGCTGCTCCTGAGAACTAAAATGTCGCCTCGCTTCAAAATGTAGCCGGCAACCGCCCCTCTCTAACCGAAACACAAGTAATGCTTTACGGCGGATTATGAGGTGGCGGTGGTACCTCTCCGGTCGAACTATAATTCTCCTACCTTTAAATTGGTATAATAACCATTTTCTCATTCCCTTCATCTTTGTTATATCAAGGTTGCACTTTTAGTCAGATTTTAGTTGTATTTATTATACGACATCCAGCTGTTAGACTGTGTACATCGATAGTGTAAAATGTTAACTGGTTGGTGCATACAAATCTCGAAATAGAAAAACAAACTATATGCTAATAATAGAAAACAGAATGAACTGTGATTGGTGCACACATATAAAAGTTTCATTCAATTTATTCAATTAAACTTTGTAACGAAATAAAGATTATTAATTCAACTAACCAACCGTTGCAAGTGTTTCAATCCAAAGTAATCAATTTTTCGTTTCAGAATCTTACAGCCGGAAGTCGTCAGTTTCCAAAAAAAAATCATTCGACATTTTTTAAACATTCCGGCAACATATTATATACAACAAGTTATTCTACTAGTTACTAATATACTACTTACAGAACTCACAGTAGTTACTAAAGCATACACTTAGTAAATTCCACTATTAAACACACTCAAAAACTAAAGCAATGCACAGTAACCGTGTGTTACCACTAGTCTATAATTTTTATTAAACAGGGACTCATGTAAGTCAATGACTTTAAAATTGTCAAACATGACAGTGCCAATCACCAACAACAATTTTAACAGTAGTCATATGTCAATTAAACCAGTCAAACGTGGTTTTAGCAAAGCACATTCACATCTTGTTAACCGTGTTACTATTTTTTGTATGAAACCTGTTGGAGCTTTAAAATGAATTCCACCTATAAGGAAAACATACTTTAACCGTAACAGTTTTTTATATATGAAGAGTAGGAAACGAGCGCGCAGGCCACCTGACGTGAAGTAGTCACAACCGCCCATGGACATCCACATGCAACCTTAAACAGGTCTGAACTCCTATCTGAGTACATAGAAATCTTACTACTCCTCGGAACTGATATCGTCGCCTTGCTTTAAGTTTTTAATTTAATTAATATTTTACATCAATCAAATGTTCCATCACACAATCCATCAATTCATACATTAACACTGCCTTGCTTCTTTAAGAGAGTTGGTTAAATTGAGATAAACTATGTTTACTACTCACACTTTCAATACAAATCCCAATGAAGAGTCATTATTATATTTTACAAGTGTATCATATAGCAAATTTACCAGACTTTGGTTGAACGCCTTGTCTTTGTCAATTTTTAAGACTAGCGGTATGATATAAAAATAACGTTTTTGCATTTCTGTACCAATTCACTGTTTTAAAAACACATTGTCACTTCACTGTCTTATATTTTAAAAAATAAACCATGGCCAATTATATATAAATAGATTTATAATAAGTATTATAAATGTGAATGGTTAGAAATTGTTATTTGTCTGCAACAGAAGACAGAACTCAGCTGCAGGAATTTCATACTAATTGGTTATATTAGTTATATGGAGTGACCAGATTTGCATTATTTCGTGTTCTCGTTACTGTTAAAATACGTGGCTGAAAGGCATTCAAAGGTGCAAGTAGAAAGTTTTATGCGTAATGCTACAAAACCTCATTATTAAGTTACACACATTGACTGGTGCCATTTTTGAATAAACGAACCTCCCTACCAATTTTATGATATCTGCAATATTTATGACTCTATTTTTAAATTTAGTTATCTATAATTGGCCATCAATTTACTGTGATTAAATTTTAAGAGCGTTGTTTCTGAAACAGCAATTTAATCTGGATACAGATTAATAATATACATTATAAATCTGTCATTCCTCATTATTAAATGTTAATATCAATATAATGAGTGCAATTATAATGTGCATAAATAAATAATATCAAGTATTATACATGTATACATTTAATAACAATTATAGTTAAAATAAATGAGTAATTACATGGCTTCATGCAATTCAAGCGTCCAATCATCAAAGCTAAATCAATGTGTCTAAAGGCGGCTTTTCCGTTGGCTAATATCTTTGGCAATGTTTTTCCCAATGCCTAATGGCCATCATGTAGAATAGAGACTTGTTTTGTGTTGGAGTGTTGGTCCACATATTGGCGCTAGATCCGTGTGGTGTCGGTTTTTCTACGCATATTAAAGGGTTGTAGCCCAGCATTGACCGACGCGTCCACACGGCGGCGTGTTTATTTTCTATATCTTTTTGGTAACACTGTTCTTATACACAGTTACATAGTAGCGGTATGCAGAGAATAAATAAACCGCAGCAATTGTTACCGCTTCAATGTCCATTGGCAAAATTATCCTTTCTTTTAATTATCTGTATTATTTTTAGTTATAATTATTATTAGCAACATTCACACATTGGCCTGAACCGAAGCGAACTGAATGACTATCCAATATGTGGACACCTTCACGAACTCTTGGCTGATATATTGGCCACAACAATGGCGAAGATATTGGCCAACGTAAAGAGCCGCCATTATAAGAAATGAAATTTACAAATTTCAGAGACTATAAAACATTTGTTGTTAAATAAATAAGTAAATAGCAAGTTATTTGAAGTAGCTTAGCTAAGCTAGTTTCTTCAAAAATATTAAGTACGATTCTGTAAATCGGAACTCGGAGAAAACCATACTACCAACATGTACGAGATATGATTATTTTAAAGTTTGAGTTACATTGTGTCAATTTAGGCTCTGAAATTTGACATCAGGTAGCATGACAATCTGTGTTAGGCCCGAATGCAACTGCATGCGAAGAACAATCGATGCGAAATGCTCAGTGACGGGTCCTCTGCGAGAATTTGGATTGTTTGGATTGGACAGCATTGACTTATAGTGGACGAAGTTCAGCGATCACTCACCGCATGAGGGGCAGGCCGTCCAGCACGTGGTGTACAGTGGGTGGCGAGGACAGCTCGAGGCCGCGCGCGAGCAGCAGCGCGTCACTCTCCTCGCTCATCTCCGCCTCGCCGCCGGCGCCCATTCCCGCGGCGCCCATTTGCAGCTCCATTATAGTCGCTGAGAAATCAAACTTACATTAATTTTTCATATCGTGAAAAACAAATACTCGAAACTCGTATTCGTACTTATATTGCTTATATAAATGGATGAATCCATTTATTACCAGAGGTGTCCTTCAGCTGCATTGCAGCGTTACTGTGATATAGTTAGACACAGTAATACTACATTCCCAATTCACTTTCACTTTTTGTAGGGTCCTTAGAAGTAACACTGTATATATGATTGACTCCCATATTGACATGGAATTAGTTAAACAAGTCCATGAAGGGCTAAAACCACGTAAAATCGGATACTCTTCAAATTCATCTGCCGATGTATTAGTCAAAAATAACATAATATTACATAATATTTTTTCGATATTTGAAATCCATCCATTTTATATTATCAATATTATATACATGTTGTTTTGTTGTGGTACAGTAAATGTGAGACTAAAAAGGTTTATATTATAAAAGAAATTGCAATATAATACTATAAATAAATGCAGGCTGCATATCACATCATCCACAGTCTTTTTTTTTTGCATTTATGCAGTATTTTTTGTAACAGCTTCACGCTCGTTGACCGGAACTTGTAACGGAAGCAAATAAATATCGTTTACATTCAGGTGTTCAGTTCATTCACAATAGAACCTTCAACACCTGCATCTAAGCATGCCTGTCATGATCTCAAAATACGAACATTATAATACAATGACATATAACTGTACATTTCCTGCACGTATGTACAATCTTACAATAACGCTAAGTACAAAGTTCCGACATGTAACATAACTTGTAGTAACTGACTTATTCAAAAAGATTAAAATGAATGCTTACAAAATTGAAGTGGTGGTATCTCAACATCGGGGGCAAGAAGGCGGGAAGCGCACGCAGCGCCCGCGTACACTAGCTCCATCTCTAGCGCAGTGAGGCCTTGCTTCTGCGATGTGAACGGGGAGTCTTCGTAGCCCACGCACAAGCAGCGGAACCCGAAGCGACTTTCCTCACTGAGTCAAATATAAAATAATTTTAATGAAATCTTAACAGGTGTCAAAAATACACTTGAACCGGAATGGTCATAGCGCCAGGTTGATAATTCGCCATAAAAAAAACTTTTTTTTTTCTGTTGGAGTGGTTAAGTCGCTGATACACTTAAAAACGGGGTGAATATTTTAATCATGAGGAATAAAAATAGAAATGTAAATCGGTATCAAATTAGATGTCGATGTCTATAAAATGAAGTGACCACTATTAGGTAGTCTATATGCTCGTTTAATGTATTCTAATTTTAGACCAAATTGCTCATAACGTTAAAAAATATTAGTTGGAAATTTCTAAACAATCGGAAACGGGTAACTCACTTGTTTGGCTTGTTGTACTCATTCAAATAGTCTGATGCCGTCTCCAGCGAAAATATGACTTCATTGCCAGGCACCAGCAATGCTTGTTTAGGCCAAGCATTATGGCTAGAACAAATACAAAATCATATACTAAAATGACAATTTTCAACGCAATATTAACATTACAATATGTTACGTTATATATTTTAGGTATGATTAACTTTTTTGTGTGAATTTCTTAAAATTATGTTTACATTATTGTAATTTAAGACACTTACACATTAGACAGCCTGGGAGTGACGCTAACGTAAGTGCAGTTATAATGGGTGCACGGCGCGTCCGAGTTGGCGTCCTCGAGCTCTTCGGCTTCCCCCGTCTCCGACGTCAATTGCACCAGTCGCTATACGAAATACGTTTAAAATATGTTAGTTCTAGCAATCAATTAACGTAACATCACATCCAGTACGACATTGCGAAAGCTGGGCTTTCTTTTCATTCCTATATTTGCCCGCATGCAACATTGTAACAGTCAAGATTTTAATAGCAATTTTACATAAATAAATTTACAGTGGATCGCAAAAGCGACAGCCATAATCTAAACATATAACAATTTATTTATGCTCTTTTTTCCACATCATTGTTCGCCTTCAGTCGTACTTGGATTTTCTCACTTAATTATTGTCACTAGGGTTACTTATAAAGTAAAGAAACCGATTCCTCATACTCAGTATAGAAAATACAGTGTGAGTGTATCTTATCTATCTAAAATGTAAGCATGAATGAAGGTGAACGGCGGCAGGGGTACACAGCATGGGATACTTACTTCTACATAATACACATAAATAAACACGTAATTGTAATAGTTCAATTTACCTGATTCAACCTATCGTTACGCTTGAAATTTAATATTAGTAATGAATGAATGTTGAATGAGTGATTTCTACCTTGTATACCTTTCGGAAGGGGGGGTCGGCGATGCGAATCTCGTTGGTGCAGTGGCACTTGTGCTTGGGCGCACCGGCCACCGCGTATATGGTGAGGCTGTCCTCGGGCTGGGCGGTGAGGCTGCGCGGGTCCATCTCCAGGACTATCCACGATACTTGCGCAGGAAATAGCACTCTGTACCATAAAATAAATTACTTATTACTATACATTTTAAAAACACTATACTGGATATCTATAACTATTGATATTGATATATGACTAATTGTATAAAAAAATATCTTCGTAGCTTCATATACTTGTGTACAGCTTTTATTATTATAATCATTACAGGATTTTATATTATAAATACAACAAAACACTATAATTATTGTTTTATTGATAGATAACTACTTTACTATAAAAAATAGCAACTCTAGTACGTTAAAACCCTATCACACTGCTTCCCATATAGGATATATTAAAATTTAATTTTAAAAGTAACCTCATATTAGAGACGATGGCTTGTTTGTACGGATGTTCGCTCTCAACCCATGTGTAATAGTGGGATGTGGTGTTCGTGGTGACGTCCTCAACAGGCGGCACCAGCAGGTTCATCGCAGCCACGTGGGGCAGCAGCTGGTGGATCATCTCCAGCATCTGGACCGCACTCTGCACACACAAATGTTGCCTTTTACAGCAGCTATCAATTTTATTTCCTTGTATTTTATTGAAAAAATAAAAAAGGTATTAAAATATGTTAAATAAATTGGGCGAGTGACACTGTCGGGATGATAATTGTCACATTGGTGGACAATGATCTCTGATTGAAAGGTATACATGACGAACGAAATTTACATACTAAAATCTAAACATGTCTACATCTTTAGTATTACTATTACGTATATTATTTGATGAAGTATATGTAATGTGGGAAATATGAATCCCATGAATACCACAGATTACTAAATATATTGTTTAAATAGTGGGATAATGTGTTTATTCTATGAAAAGTCTGGAAGAAAAACAAATCATCTCAGATATCACTTTGAAATTGTTATAAATAGATAAAAAGGTAACTTAAGATTATTTTCAAATTGAAAAATCGCAAAAGGTGCTTATACCTATTGCATAATAAATTACATAGAACCGTACCAGGGGATCGTCGAGCTCGTCAAGATTAGCCAAGGTGTATGGCAGTAGGGTGTTAATGACAGGCGACTGCTGCAGCACGGCGGCGTTGCGGCGCAAGTCCTCGGCGGTGAGTTCGTTGCGCAGCGTACAGAACAGCTCCGCACCACGCTCTATTATGTTGCTGGCGACACGCAGCGCAATGCCGCGGTAGATCGAGTACAGACGGTCACCGCTCTCACTGCCAGTCAGCGATTTGGACGATCTAGTAAACATATACATTTGTTACAACTTTTTCAAGAAAAAATTTAACAGACATAAACTCCAAGTAATATATTGTTACCGAATCCATTAAGAACAAGAGTTCCGTCTGATGTATATCACAGATATGTTTCTCCTGAAGATAATCGTCTCATATGTAATGGGTTGCTTAAGTGCAGTTATAATTATTATGCAAATCATTTAATATAAAGAATTAATGTTGAGTATTTAGAATTATTTATCTTATGGCATTATAAATGCCAATCAAGCTCTAAAATAGTATTTCTTGTTAATTTAAATTACCAGCAACTTCTTTATAGTACTTGACAGTTGTTCTTTGTTTTGTACTTAAGATATATAACCATACTAAATTGTAAATGTACCCTTGGTAAATGAGACAAGGCAACTGGCCACGGGCCAGCGAGGTCCCGTTGAAGCTGAGCGAGCAGGACGTGAAGTTGAAGGTGGTACCGTCAGGCCCGTTCACCGCGGGCAGTCCGCAGTCGCCGCTGGCAGTCCGCGCGCCCTGGTTGCACAGCCGTAACGCATAACGCAGCTCTTCCTGTACAGAAAATAAAAAACACTCAAGCCCATTGGCGTAACTCTCGACTAGCTAATCGACTAGCTAATCGACTAGCTAATCGCTACTAGTAGCGAAATAGCTAATGTTGATTTCCCTACGGTAGGCTAAAAAGTATTGGATGATTGAGAGTGAGCATTGACTACCTTTGCAAAAGCTAAAGACTCAAAAATACACATACATACACGCTGACACCTTTACATATATCTTTGTGCTTGTACTTTTCATTATGAAATTGTTACTTGTTAACACACTAAATTTAAAACTTACAAATTACACTAACAATGCTATCTTTGTCCCATATCCTTTAGTTCTGTTTTGGCTTCACTTTTAATCCCTTGTTTACAAAAATTGTTCAACATAGCTGACGGATAACATAAATAAATGAAATAAAAATATTTAACTTTCATATTGTAACAGAAATAAATGATTTCAGTAGAATAACTAATGAACCTTATTAAAATTTTATATAAAACACTGAAAAATACTTACTTTTAATGGAATGGGACGCTCAAACTTGACTTGCACCATATCGTGTTGCAAATCGGTGCCAGTGAATGTTCCGTGCACGGTCTCCACGCTCACCCAACAGTGGGACGGATTAGACTCATCAGACGGAACCTTCAACTAAAAAGAAAAGAAATATGAAAACTCCGATATTATTTTAAATAAATTAAATATTAACACTGTCCCTGCGGCGTACGCCATTGCTGTGGAATACTTGGCGTGACGCGCATACTGCTTGTACACGTACGTACAAATCTATATGGATTACCGAATAAAAGTGCTATGTTTGCGTCGGTGCTATAAGACTGGGGTCGCACATTACGTCAGTGTATTCGTAGATGGTACACGGATGCTAAAAATACAATATGGCAGAGAATTGTCAGAGAATACAGCCCCAGTTTAATGCTTCATCCTTCAATGCTGAGTCGATGTAATAAATGGACACCACAGTCAGTGTTCAATAATCTCTCCTAACTTTAATCAACAGTATATATATATCTAAATATTTACAGATACATATCTATTACCGCAATTTACAATTTGAAGCTTAAAGCTTCATTGATACATATGCCACAAATAAGGCTTATTTAAGCATTGTGAACAATTAAATTAAATGTGTCATATAACTGACATATTCACAATACGATTGCGGTTAATTACGTCAATAAAATCACAAAAAATAGTTATTTACATTAGTTAAGGTATTTATTAATTTACTACTACTAAAAAGCAAATATGGCTTTTGCAACGGGAACAAAGTTAGTCGGTCGATAGATATGTCCAAGCAACGTTGTTCGTAAATACTTCTTACTCGTACGTCATGCAATAGTTCCATAGTGTAGTCGTAGCTGCCCGAGCCGCCGTAGATGCAGGCGCCGACGAGCGCGATGCCGGTGCGGTCGACAGAGAAGCAGATGGCGTCAGGCGTGCCGTTGCCGGTGTTCCACACGCGGCTCTGGTTCACGCGCATGAACCGCGACGGCGTGATCAGGTATCGCACCGTGTTTGATCCCATGTCCTCCTAAGAACACGACGATTAATTTATAATAGTTTTGACCTGTGAGTTTGTATGCCATGATTATTTAATACTAATATAAACCAGCGCCTTTTCCTGCGACGGCCTATCTTATACTAGCGTTGACTTACGGCTTTGTTCGCGAAATGTAAGGAAGTCTATACGGTAGTGCAATTAACAACTATTTCGTGTTGTAACGTCTTCCTCGGCGGCTGAATTGGCGTTGAGGCATATTTCTTACCTATAGACCTCTTACTATAGGCGCGATGAATGGCTAACAGCTTATAATGTATTTCTTACTTAAGGAACGCAACGCAGTGGTACATCAAAAAAAAGCTTTGTATGGTGAGGTCGTGAGGTCATGTCATTATCCTCGCAGCTGGGTTCACATCGACTCTTATTACTAACGTTAGACGCATTGTAGGTGAGGTCGCCCACTAAGCGCGCGGTGAACTTGCAGCAGTATTCGGCGAGGCGTTCAAGTTGTTTGATCTCGCCGTGGTCGTGGGGCTGGCCGCACTGGCGCGTCATCATCTGCTGCTTGATGGGGTTGAGCACCACGTCCAGCAAGCGAGGTACCACGTCCAGCAGGTGCCACTCCTCGTGGCTCGAGCGCGCCTCTGCTCCTTCTTGTGGCTGCATAATTTATTATTTATTTTTTTAATAAATGTTGCAAAGAGAATACAGCTCATTTTGGTAAGTGGCCACGTTAGATGAATTGGAGAATATTATGTAAATATTAATGTTAATTAAAACAAAATGGCAACCATGAACATTACGATTAGCTGTCTCATGTGCTCACAATCTTTCTAAAGTTATACTGTGTAATGTTTATTCATCAAGGACTGATTTAAAAAGAGTGCCGAGAGTTTTTTTCCGCCGGCTTTTTTCTCCCGGTCTACCATAGCCAACAGGGCGCTCAAAGCCGATGTATTGTTTTTCACTGTACCTTTGACATTCATTGAGTATATGTAAATACCTTACTAATAAAATTTGTAAATAGACACATTATACGAAAAGCATTAGTCAGCTACCTACCTTATTATTATCTCTGTTGGTACGAGGCGGAATAGGTGGTGGCTTTTGGCTATGCGATGACCGAGGAACAGTAGCCGATTTGGATGGGATATCCTTCATAGCCTGAACATAAATAAAAGACCAAGTTGTGGATTATTGGGTTCTTTACGACAGTGGGACAGTAAAGAGTTAATAACAACAGGCCTTTGAAGAATTTTGGAGAACTTACTCGGCTCTCAGGCCTCTGCCTTTCGTTGGGCAAGCAATTCTGTGTAACCGGCACAATATATTGCAGCACTTCGCAGAGGCTGCGCGAGTCGCACATCGCCGCGCAAGTAGACGTCAAGGCCCTTATTTGCGAAGGCGGTACAACACCATCCTGAAAAATAACGAACATATTCAATGATGACGATTTTGTTACACAAGGCGAGAAATCGTCTATTATAAAAACATAATATAGAATCTGACTTCAGCTACAGAATCATATCATACCTTCACATGGTAAAGCAAAGAGCAAAGATAATTCCATTTCAATGCTGGATTCGGAAAGAATGCGTGGAAGCAGGAAACCACGGTCTCATGAGCTTCATTCAGGATTGAGTTCGTCATTTCAAGCGCGAACTGCACGTAGCAGATCCTGTGGCTCTTAGTTCTCCCCGTTTTGCGTAATAGCATGGAGCAGGTGGGGGTTGGGTCTGCCATAATACCCTGGATAAAATTGCGCGCCTCGCCAATTATATCCAAAAACGGCATATAGTCATGAGAATTGCGTCTTCTATTGTTCTTGGGATATATCTCATTTGTGTACGACTTTACAAGCCGAATGCAAGCTCTGATCACGTAGACCAGTCTCTTCTGATGTTTCATGGTAGTCAGTTTATTGTAGGTAATTGGAATTTGGCCATTCGTATCAAGTACGATTTCTTTAAATATATTCCAGCTCCAGTTCAGCAGGTTGATGAGAGACCTGAAGCAATGCACTGTAACCTTTCGAGATAAATTCTTGGACAGAACTATGATTGGTTCTCCGAAGTCCAAAGTTCTTATGGGCACCGATTGGTCGGAGCTAATAACATTATACAACAAGCAAGGTATTTGCCCCGCGTTAACATCAGTTCCGTTGTTTGACTTTTTCGATGTTTTGAAGTGGAATCCCACTTCATCATTTATGACCATAGCTTGTCCAGATGAGCCACAATCAGAGGAGGGACCATTAATACAGGCCCAGGCCACGTACCACCGACTAGCCTGTTGAAAATAGAATTGCCATTGGTATAGAATAAAAGACAAAAAGAATATAATTTGAGTCACAAAACAATGTAACTGCAAACAATACTTACAGCCAATGGAATTGGATTTTCAAAGAGTATTGGGAATCTGTCGCGGGGAGGGCACTCATAAGTTATTTCTTCAGTTTCTGCAAGCAGATCCCCATCGCTTTCTTGATCTCCGCCCTCAGGACCGATGTCAAATAGTTTTATTCTAGCCGCATAGTCGCCTCGACCACCAAATAGGCCGAAACCACCTTAAAAAAACACATATTTTTAAGATAATTCAATTGGAAAATGTAGGAAGTAAAACACAATGTGAATTTATTGCAATATACTCTCACCTAGTAAAATATCATTGTCACACATGAAGCGTATAGCTTCCACCGAATGACCAGAGTAGCCCCAACCTCCGCCGTGGCTTTCAAATCGATTCACGGTAAGATAATCCTCCATAGCGGGAAGTATTGGCGAGGAAGAATTTTCTCTCTTACATTCAACTGTCGCCAATCTATAAAAATATAAAACGATTCGTATATATTTTCTTAAATTATTTTCAATGTATAAGTCATATGTTCAAAAGAAAGTTTATAATCAACTTACTTTGCATCGTGTGCGTAAGTGAGGGAGTCTAAACATCCCAGCAGATGTAAGGCTGCGTGCATTCTAGTGACAGAGCAGCCGTGCGCCGAAGGTATAGCGAGTTCTTGGTTCAGTACAGACATGTTCGAGAGCGCCATGTTTTCTGTGTGCTTCTGATCACTGTTGCACACGAACTCAAAGTTTTCTAGATTTTTAAAATCCTCCAGTCTCCTCATGGTTCCGTAATTTGGATAATCAAAATCCGTTTCAGGGGCATACGAGTCGGGATCGTTGAAACAGCATCTCTGCAGCTTATGAGAATCGAATGCGAGAATGTTATAACATTTCATTAGGCGCATCCCCGGCTGATAGCACCACAGCACATCGTATAGAGGATCGAGACAAGCCAATGTATTCACGAAATCCACTTGTTCGGGTCCAGTCCAAGAATTGCAAGACCCATCGATCTTGCTTATCGTTATGCATTTGAAAGTGTGCTCAGGTCGATTGGGAAGTATAACTGTAAGGAGAAAAATTATGAGTAAATATTGAAAGGAGTTTAAACTGTAAGAAATGTTATTAATCAGAATACTTACTGATAGTATTGCTATTAGCGGTGATGGTGGCGCTAAAGATGGTGTCAGTTTTGATCAGAGTCTGCGAGACCTGCACGAAGGTCTGGTCACCCGAGGCGGTGATCCACGCGGCCTTGTTGGCGTACCGCGGCCCGATGCGCGGCACGCGGCCCGGTGTCGCGAACCATATGGGACCGCGATCGGTGCGCGGTTCGTCGATGCGAGGACGACCAAGAGCACCTTTCTGTACAACCATATACAAAAAATGCTATTTGAATCAAAGACGTATAGGAGTGGTTTTTGACAATAAATCCGCAGACAACAAACAATTTTACTATAACCACATGCCATACTTTCTATAGGTAGTAGAACTATGTTATCGAAGAAGTACTACAACCTCTCTCGACAATCACAGTGTATGGTAAAATACAATTTGTGTTTCGGTTGAAGAGGTACGGTTACCGGCTACACTTATAAGTGAGTTGACTATCTTGTTCCTAGGAAGTAGCAACGCCTCATTGAAGTTGTTTGAAGTAGAATATAGATGTTCATGGGTTGCTGCAACCACTTAAGGTCAGGTGGTCTGCCCACTCGTTGGCTACTCTTCTCACATAATAAGAAACATAGGAACCTGGAACGCGCCAAAGGTGTAGACCTCTCCCTCGCGCGTGAGCACGGCGGTGTGGTTGCTGCCCGCGGTGACGGAGATGACGCGCGGCACGCGCACGCGCACCAGCCTGTGATGCACAGACACGTCGCCGGCGCCCAGTGCACCATATTGATTCGATCCGAATGTAAGCACTTCACCTGTTTAAAAAAAAAAACGTTAAATAACCGCGACTATAATGTTCGTGATGTGCAAATACCGAATACTTATAAAATAGACAGAGAATAATATCGAATATTATTCTCGGGTTATACCACAATAGAAACAATCTTTAATTATGCCTATAATTAGAAAAAATCACTTGCTTTTTCAATAAGAATCTTTTTAATAAAGTTTTACACTATATCAAAATTATTGTCTAGAATAAATGCTTATCGAATAATATTTATTTTTCTTATTGGATTTAACAAAAAAAGAGAAGATAAACTTTATTCAAATGTGCAATATAATATGTATTATTATTTCTTACCGCCTTCAACAAGCAGCACGGTATGGTGCAAGCCGCAAGCGACGGCCACAATGCGATGTCCGCCCGGGATCGCGATGCGCGCGGGCGGCAAACAGCTCAGCTTTATGCTGGAGTCCTTGTCGGAATCTGATCCAGACGAGTGGCCTTCATATTGGCAGCTTGCCCCTTCTAGAATACAATGAAAGTCAAGAAAATCGTATCGAATATGACGCAGATAAACGCAAGTGGATAGTACTTTTTAGATTGAAGAGACGCCGACAATTCCGTGATATATTGTACTTTTTAGCATTGATGTAGTATCTACGAACATAACATATTGTGTTTTTAACATCCGTATACCATCTACGACTACACTGACGTAATGTCCGCCCGCATTCTTACAGCGCCGACGTAAACACAGCACTTGTGTTTATCCGTAATCCATACAGATTCGTATGTATACAGCAGGTGTTTTTTGCCGCAAGGAAAGTTAAAACAGGCAACATGGCATGTTTCCATGAATAAACATGCAGATAATTCTATAAACACCCAAATTATTTTCCTAAATTCATAATTGAGATGTTCTTCTTTGTTAAAGTAGCCGACACGGTAATGGCAGCAAAACTGTTTATATATTTTCAATGTAAGAAAATATGTATACAAACCAGTTTACAAGTGACTGGCGTTAATGACGGCATCGACAATGACATGAAATCAATGACGCCTGTCGTTTCCGTTGTCGGCCTCATAACGGCAAGCTAAATATATCCGGTCCTCGACGACTTCGACTACGATGATTAGGTAATTATTTTAACTGTATTTGTACGCATCGGCCTTCAGTAACACGTAGCACAGCATCAGTATACTAGCATCTGTACCGACAAATATGAAAATGCCTATTGGCTGGTGTAAATAGCCGCTAATCGCACCGGCGTCGCTAGCACCGTCGGAGCGCACGTTCGCCTCATCGTCAGAGTCTGCACGCTCGGGCGGCGGCGGCGCGTACAGCTCCGCGCAGCGCCGGCATACGCCGCACACCGTGCACCCCATATCGCCCTCGCCGCAACCGCACCGTCTGCAAACACCATCACCGTTCACACACACGTAGCACATCTTCGCGGTCTGACTGTCACAAACCTAGCCTTGGGCTACGTAGCGTGGGCAACTGCCCCTAGTGTATTAAAATTACATATAAGTAATTAGCATATATTTCAAATGGAATACTCAATAGAATTTAGTCTCCTTTATAAGGTTATTCATCCGAGTTCAATTTCACAGCACTTCTGATTTTGGAAATATGTGCATATTTAAAATTAAAAATCATAAAATTCCAATAATTGCCAATATTTCGAACCAGTTCTAACAGCCATGCAACTGATTCGAAATATCGGTAATTAAAACGTTAATCGTGAATACCCGTTATGTAATAAAAAAATAACATTCTGTATTAGACACTCACTCTCCAGGTATTCTGTTGGCTTGTCGTATACAGTTACAAGCGCTAAAAAAGCCAGTGCATTCTTTGCAAATAGAGCACACGCGGCAGAAGTCCAAGAACCACGTATGCACCGCACAAAGTTGTATATCATCGCGAAAAATTCGCGGGCGTTTGCTGGGCGGAAACGGTCCTGTAAATAATACGATAAAACATCTTATTAGTAAAAAATATCAATAACAACTATACAATCAGTGGCTATCATAAAATTATATTAAAATTTAAAAAATCTTTAATAATAAACAATTACTTACGTTCCTTAGTGTAGCCGAATTCTCGGCCACATTGTCCTTTATTGTTGATTCCAAATGTATAGACTTGGCCAAAGTTTGTCAAGGCCACTGCATGCGCTTTGCCCAGTGCAATCTGAAAAGCATATTACACCTTTATATTAAACTGTACGACACAAAATCAAAATGAAGAAAGTACTAGTAATGTAACTCACTTGAATAACTCTCTCATGTCTAAGGCCAGTAACCAGCCCATTAGAATCACAGTGCTGGGTGTCTTTCCCAAACATAAGAAGGAGTCCTTGTCGCGTCACAAGCGCCGTAGATCCATAGTTGCATGCAGCGTAGACTATGTAGTGTCCCTCAGCCTGTTTTGAAATTATGATATATTAAGTATGTTATGATATATACTTTGAGTTAGAGAGTATTCACTTCTGTACAACAAAGTATTTATTTTATTTTATTTATTTATTATTTACACACCTACAGCATTACACACAAACTTTACATAAATAGTTTCTTATAAAAATATACATAACATGTGTGTGCATGCCAATTATAGGCATGAATAACATTTGAAAGTACAGACATTGCTTGGGTTAAAAATTACCCTATGTTTATACTAATGCAATATATGTTTATATAACAATATCTGTTTTTTTTACATAATACAAACTATATGAAAAAAAAAATATTTATTCTTTAATACTATTAAAAATTTGACTTTCCAATTATACCTTAAGTATTTTCCGAGGTCTTGTAGGTTTGGGTGAGCGCCTATGTTTGTTGTTATCACCGTCCTCGCCGCGGCGGGCCACGCCCGTAAACAAAGCTGTTCCATTGTCAAGCACGAGTATCGCGTGAACTCCTTCGTGACCCACTGCCACCTAAAAAGCCAATCCAATATATTACAGTCACATAATTTATAATAGGTATAGATTATAACCAACATAATTTAGATACCACAATAATTTCAATTTGAACATTACATTTATTGGAGTGTCAATTATCGAGCTCACTGACCGCTACCTAATAAATAATTAATTGCGAAAATGTTATGAAATTGTGTTGCTATGTTACAACAGTGTTACTATATTAGGAACTTATAACATTAATATCATGTTCATTTATAAAGTTTACACTAAAACAGTAGCTTTACTGGAAGCATATAAAATTGTGTGATGATGTACCTGAATCACTCTACACTTTTTAGGATTAGCTGGATCATGTCTATTGAACAGAGTTTCTTTCATCAATGTCCATCGACCGGTATGTGAAGCTGTCATCTTGTATCCAAGGCTGGTGCCCTTTCCTGTATAATACACCTACAAGGAAATCATTACAGATAATATAATTGCACGGTTAATAAACATGTATAAAATTTGTAAACTGCAATACATACTTTGCCAGATCTAGTGGTAAGAAGACCAAAGTCTTGGCCAGCTGAAATGCCCAGAAGTGGATCATCATCAGTATCATCAAATTGCATTGCCATAGGCGCATCCAAATCCATTGCCCTTCTAGACAAGCCGTCTTCAAAAGGAGCTTTGCCCAAAGCCAATGTGCGACGTCTCAAGAGATGGACGTTCAATTCTTTGCGAGACGTCACTGTATGTACACCATTTTCAGGTCTATCGTTTGGTGTGTCGACATCATACATTTTTATAGTCAAAATATCCTGTTGACAAAGTAACATATTTTAAGTGTAGTTCGAAACTGTCATATAGAAGTTACTAGGCAATAGCCAGCTGTCCCAGCGAATTACCTTTATTAAGACATCAGAAATCACCATCAAATATGAATATAACATTCAGGAATGTAAGGTCTCCTACCAATCCAATCCTAAATTATTACTCTAAGGTATAATCAGAAATACTAACTGTGGATTTGCATCCAGACCTCCAGAATACCCAAAATTCATTCTATCAAGTTAGAACTTATAAGGAATACTAACTAATAGTACATGTACTTTTTCAATAAAAATAATGTAATAAACAGTTTCTTACAATGTTGGTCAGCAGGACCAAACCGAGCCTTTTGCCATCTGTAAATACAGCAGATTTTTGATCAGCAGAAGATTGTGCTCCAGGATCCAATCGTACCATCGTCCTGACTTCAAATGTCTCTTTATCTACTTCATAAACTTCTGGTTTCTTTCTACCAATTCTCACATACAATTTGTTCTGAAATAAATAAAATATTATATAAAGTGACGCTAAACAAAAATACAAGAATCATTTATGGCCACAATATTTACCTTGCAGTAACCCAACCACCCGTGACGATCACTAGCAAAGAAATCAGGTTTATACAAATAGACATGTTGTTTAATACAACTTCCATATCCTGATCCAATCTTGAGGAGTCCTCTAGATGTATAGACATACAGGAAGCAGCCATCGGAGACAAGTGAGCGTACAACAAGGTCAGTAGATCCTGCTGTTACTTGTTGGGGAAGGTCAACAGGGAAACTTGTGGCTAGAGACTGATGGGGAACACCATAATGCAGCCATTGATTGCGAGATGGGGGGCCAAGTATAACTGACTGTACGCTACGTTGCAGAGTAGTCAAATTGTATGGTATCTGAAAAAAGGTTTAGAATTATTGCATGTTTACCATAAATATTATACAATGATATACTATATTTTAAAAAATCTATCTTAAAATTAGTCAAAATTATGATCATAGCAAACCTTGACATTCTGTTCCGATAGTGCAGGAACGGCCATAATGAGAGAGGCTACAGAGCTCAGTATAAGTTCAGCTTCTCCTCTTGCCACAGACAAAGCCATGAGACACGAGCTACTAATTGCTGTGAGGGTGGACGGCAATTCCATTCTCCCACTCGGTCCATTTCCACTTGCGATTTCCACAAGCATGGATTGAAGGCTTGATATTATCTAAATTTAAAATGTAGATTTTATCACTCAAATAAAACTAATATCATAGAACTGGATGTAAATTTCCCCCATTTTACTGGTGCGCATGGATATTACCAAACAAATTGTAATCTTTGATAGATATCAGCGGTTAGTCAAGTTTATTGATTAAATTCTCTGGGTTTCCCTACCATGGTGGTTCGTTACCTAACCCCCCTCTCATTCTGAGAGAAGATATGTGTCCATTGGCGGAACTGGTTCACAGGTTAATGATAATGATTATACTAAATATCCTTGCGCAATATTCACTATTTGTTATCTCATTGAATAAATCATTCTTTAAATGTAGGTCAATAACTTTGAATTCAATGCTAAAGCGGGCATAAGATTTGTGAGACTGTTGCATTACTAACACTAGTTAGCTAACTCCTAGGAAATGCCTACAGCAAAACTTGGGTGATGTTTGATTGTATAAATATTATTGATTAGTGATTATTGATAATTAATTTATAACAAGTTGTGTTACAAAATATTGAAAATAGGTAGCTTTATAGGTGGCATTATAAAAGCAGCACATAATTTAAGAAGAGTATTGGAGGTCTTGCTGGCAAGAGAATAGAGCTGCAAATAATAAATGTCTTAAGTGAATATCAAATAATAGAATTATTTTGAAGCCTGTATAATGTTACTATTAATTATCTCCAATTATAAAACAAAGTCCCTCTTTGTGTCTGTCTGTTTGTCTGTTTATGATAAACTAAAAAGAACAGGACAGATTTTCTCACAGTTTGCAACAACAGATAAAATGATTCCTAAGAAACGTTTTGGTGTATAATATGTTAAGTTTTTTTTGTGAATTCAAGAAATTATATATTTGAATTCAATAATAATTTAGATTTTGTTCCAAATAGATGTATCTAATTGTTAGTTTTTGCAACAAGACTGGATACATGTATGAAAGAAAAATAATTTAAGTAAATATAAACTCTATTACCTGAATGAAGCTAGCTGGGTCAGGTCACTAGTTGCTATTAAAATTATGGCTATATCATAAACATTGGATTTATTACCTCTGGGGGCTCTTGAGCCAGCTCCTCTGGAGGATGTCCTTGAAGAACATCTAACAGTGCCCTAAGAGCATGTTCACAAAAGTGCGAGTCTGTAAATCTAGCTTGAGATATAAGTGTGAACACTGCACGCAAGCCAATGCCAGTAATCTAAAATTATTAAATTTTTATTTTAATGAGGCCAATTCCACAAGTGCAGTATAAAAAAAAAATATTTTAGAGATTGGGAAACAAAAAAATGTACCTTTGGCACTTTGTGAATCTGTTGTTGAGGAGAGTAATCATCATTGTCACTATCATCAGAACAATCATTGTTATATCCATTTACATATCTCCACCGCGTCAAGATAGATTTGCGGACTGTTGCATAAACTGCAAACTGAGATGGATTGGCTAGAAGTTTTGGTGCATAGCACACAGCCAGTACATTGATTGATTTGAGTCGTCGCAGTTTTTCTTTTCTACCCAATTTTCTAGGGGGTCTCTTGTCTGACTTTCTGGAATATAATCTAATATTTTAATGAAAAATAACACTGATATCTGTATTAATAAAAAAACATTGTCTATAATTAATTTTATAATAAGTACAGCAAACCATTTTAGAGAGAGATCGGCTGACAGAAGACTTTTCAGGAACTTTAAGTAACAAAATATTTAGCATCCCTCAATAAGAATCATAAAAATTTAAGGCTTTATTACAATATATAGCTGTCTATACAGTTCTATACAATATTTTCTTTAAATTTTGCTTTATTTTCTATACATTGATAGCAAATTTAATCTACTTTTATAGTGAAGAAGATTTTAGATTAGACGACGCACCTCAGACTGCTCCAACATAATGCACGGAAATATTTCCGGTAGTTCTCTGGATCCATGCATTTCAAATCTGGCATTGGTGGTCTCATGGCCATTTTGATAGTGTGTTATTCCTGTAAAGCCAGCATCAATTTTCGGTTGTAAAATGCAATGAGATATTTTATAATTTTACACTTACACATGGAAAATATATTAATCGCACGCTAAGCATTGCAGTGCCGCACCAGGTCGCAAAAGCGAAGTCGCAATTGTAAATAAACTAAATTAATTCACCGTTGGCCTGTTATTTCAAAATAATATACAAGATTTATTTTATTTCTTTTGCAAATTTTCTAATTATGTTTTAAAGCATCTTATTAAGTATAAGTAGTTTGAATATCTAGATTAGATATATAGATAGATGCTCAATAGCTAGATTATCAAATATTATACAAAAGCATCAGCATTTAATCATGTTTCACGATTTTTTTAACAATTATACTTTTTTCATAGGTGTACCTGATGTCGTGCATATTGTAATTTAGAATTAACTAATTCAGCTTGAAGAAGTCCTACACTAGTACGTAACAAAAAATAATAAATAAATTAAACAATTTAATACCTGTATCGCCAACAGCATCTTGATCAGTTTTCACATAAAATTTATATTTGATTGGAAATGAATTCAAATCTGTTGAACCACCTTAGTTTGGAATAATGTCAGAAAGAAAATCAATAATCGAGCAAAAGCAGCAGCTAGTGTAAAAACCGATAAACCGGTAAAAGTATAAAAATACTACGTAAAATGGAATGCTCAAAATAAGAGGACATATATTAAAATCAATCATGATGCACATCATTTATTTGTACTTATGGTAAAATATAAACTAGAGTCAAATAGAATAGCTTTCATAGAACAAAACATACATTTATAGTTACTATTTAACTTTAAACGGTAATACCAATAAAAAATATTTGAAACGTAACACTTGCATACATTCCTTGACTCTGATAGTGTTGCTACTTTTTGATACAAAGTTTTCGATTTTGCAACCCAAATCGAGGCTGAAAAGATATTTTTACTAGCTCTTTATTTTTCTTTTTTTACTAAAGGACTTTTAACAAACAATGTAAGCTAATTTAAAATATTTTCATGTTCAATATTTGTAATTTGCAACAAGAGTTGGCATTAAACAACATATTCGTTTTATATATACATATATATTATAATTAAACAATTTGAACATTTATCAGTAATTAATTGAATTGTTCTATTTTTTTTTATTGACACGGACTCAGCATCTTTGTCCTATTTAAATTATTTAATGTATGAGATAAAGTTACACCTTTAAAATAACGGGAAGCATCCGAATGTTATGAAAAATATTAGTCTTGATAAATTCAATGTATTTACGATGAAAATATAGTCCGATTATTATTGCTACCATCACTTAAATGATTTATGCATTTTAAGACCTTACTTACTAGATCATTAACAGAGAAATATTATTGAAGTTTCTAAAAACCTATTTCCTCTGAATGTTATCTTGATGGAAACATGTCTGCTTTAAGGACGTATGCACTCTTAATCGAAGTATTCAAATTAATCCTTGAGGTAATCATTACGGTGATCATATACCTTCAGATACAGTGCACGCTCATGAGATAATGCACCATAAAATATGTCCACAAAATATTGTATCATATGTTTTAATTTATTCTGTTGTAACTGGAAAATATAATAACAATCAGCTATTTTGAAATAAAAGAACACAGCTTATTACATCACCATGTTGTTTTTCATTATTTTTTATTTGCGTTATATAACGTGCGCCTTTATTTAAGATAAAAATGTATAAAACATCCTGTTCAACATGTCTTCGAGAGTGTTTGTTTAAACTATCCATCATTAATTTAACATTTTTGATAATGACCACCAAAAACTCTAGAAGATTAATTAATTTTATTTTTTTAGACATTATGTGCATTACTATAATTCAATTGAAAGTTTGCAATTATATTTCGTTGCCTATAAACTGCTTCATTCAGATTAAGCTAGAAAATATATAATAATTGTTTCGCCTATATGCCGGTAACATGTTGTTTTTTGTAGTGATTATTGGGTTATTTTTAAATTTACTTTTGACTCATCTTAATAAATTGATTGTTTTTTACATTGTTGTTCAAAATCTTGTTTTTTTTTCAAATTGATTACAATACCATAATATTCTTTGCTTTATCCGTTACAAGCTTTTACCGGTTATTTGAATGGACACATCCCTGGCGCGCCATTGTGGTGGTTGGTTGGTTGGTGTTCCTCAGTGTGTCATTATGACCAGCTTGTGTGTTTTTATTAAGATTTTAAGGCACAAATGAATATATTTTTTACGAATGTTTTTGTGGAAATAACAACAGTGACAATAATGCGTGCCGAACCTTTTATACCTGACTAATTGGCATCTTTGAGTCACCACGGTAAGTTTGAATTGATGGCTCTCTGAGGTTATTTGTTGTGACATGTAGTTATATATCTGAAATAATTTGTCATCGGGGATTGTTAAAAATTATCTTTACTGTTTTATGGAACGTTGTATGTAATATCTTTGTTATGTTTAATTTATAATCTAATAGGTTTGTCGGTTTGTCCCTATTTACTGCACTGCATACATACACCCCACTGTCCTTTACTTGGCGTTGGTCTTCGTCTTACGCTTTATAAAGAAATGATCATCTATGTTCCATTCAATGTGTATTACAATGAACGCTAGTTTCTAGTTGCTAATAACTCATTTTTTATTTTATTTGATTGTAACATAAGTTTTAACATTTATTAATTTGCTTTGTTATGTTAATTGTTTGCATATATAATTGATATATACTGTAACAGTTCACAGAAAATGTGTTGCTTAAATGTTCTACATGCTATTGACTGTGTACATGAGACTATTTTTAACATTAGAGTGCAGTAATAAAAAATAAACAAATTTGAATTTAGCTTAATATAATGTTTAGTACTAATTATGCATACCCATAAATAAACTTAGAATTCTTGTATCCTATTATACATGACTTAATCCAGAAGTGAGCATTGAATTACAGTTTACATATTAAAGAAAAAATATGTAAATGAATTATGCAATTGTTTACTACTAGTCTAAGTAATGTTTTAAATCCATTGAAATTGTAGGTAATGTTGCCAACTCTGCATTAACTAGATATAATGTAATAAAGTATTATGTGGTTGTTACTAAACATAAGAGATATGATATATTATTTTAACTTATATACATAAAATGTTGGGTTACCTCAGTCTTTGGATATCAAATAATTTAAAACTTTTTACTTTGTATGTATATAAGGATACTGTTATATAATGCCTTTAATAATTCCAAAATAGAAAAACAATAATGAATTAGATTCCAGACACTTTTTTATATCCTCTATTTGGAGATCTGACCAATAAACTGAAAAAGGCTCAAGTCATTGTGATTCATGACTCATGTGCACTAACATACTTTATTAAATGTTGAATTGCTTATGTAGTATTGGTTTTATCTTAGAAAGTAGATACTATTTTACTAGTTTATATCTAAAAGGTTCCTTTCTCTCCTTTTCAAAAGAAACTAAGTGATGCAAAAACCCT
>DWON01000095.1:0-46994 GCA_018251015.1 Phocides pigmalion okeechobee
TCACTTAATTTCAATGAACATCTTAGAAGATATGACAATAACTATTCCACGCGGACGAAGTCGCGGGCACAGCTAGTCCACTAATATGGATTGGAGTTTACATGAAGTGATAGAATATATTTACGCCGAAAATATTTTAATGATTTTAATACATTGTCTATTTCCTGAATTAAGGTAAATAAAATCTTAAATTAATAACATACATATGCACCAGTGTATACAAAACACTTCATAATTGGAAGCGGTAAAAAAGAATGCTGCAACTCTCGGGATTCTTCCATTTGGTAACATAGAGATGGGTTGGCCACTAATAGTAAATCCACTAAAACGCATTCGAACTCTGTGGTGAAATATGGGCATTTGAAGGAAAACCAGTGGCCGGGAGATGGACGTTAAACAGGATGCGGCCATATACATAATTAATCATGAATTACGTCACATGTTCATAAATAATTTGTTCTTCTTTAATCCGAGTCAGTGATTGTTTACAGAAATATTGTCATTATTAAAAATATTTTGATTTTTGATTTAATTGTGAAGATAATGTTTATTTATCTATATTATAATTACAATGATAAAAATCTTAGTACTTACTATTATAAAAACCTAACCTAAACACAAGTATGTACTATGTTGTATTTTTATCTTTATTAAAATAACCCGATTCCATATTATATTTATGCAAAAATATTTCTCCTGGTTTCTCCAAACTATAAATGCTACGGTTACGGGAAACAATAAACGTATCCCGTATAATGATATAAAATCGCCAGATTCCGAAAACAAAGGGCATAATACATGCAAATTGCCACCGATTCCCCTTCGAGCTATCGTCTTGCTCGCAAATTATATAGAAAAAATCAGTCTTAGATGGAAGGATGTGCTTTGATAAGTGGAAGGTCTCTAAATGAGTAACCGATTTTAATATAAGAGACAATGTAGCTGTGGAATAGCTGTAGAATAATATTTCTAATAGAGGAAATTTCTAATAGGCGGTAATATATGAGAGAAGTTTGAATTTCATTCTATTGCAAACTATTTCCTTTAATACTGGGGTCTGTCCATATTTATCGGCTCCGGAAACGGATGACGCGATGCGATGCAAATAATTTTAATCAGGAATATTTGCATGTTATTTTTTTATTTTACTGGAATATCCAAATGTATTGTTTCTATATTTATTATAGTATCTATTCATTGATTTTTTAATTATTGTTGGCTTTAACATATCTACAATGTTCAAAATAACATAATTATTAACGAGTAGAAATGAGTGTGTAATGACGTTTTTTTATTTGTAGGAAAATTTACATAAGAATTTTTAAGGGGTCCTTCATACATCGTTATATGTTACATGAATAGCAAACGAGCGTACAGGCTTCATGATGTTTACTGCCTACTTTAGCCCACAGACACCACGTCTAACCTCGAATGTGACTGTAGTTTCGTCTGAGGTCAAACGTACTGTTACCCCATAGGTCTCCCACAACTGCAAGAAACAAAAACTCTTCACGGAGGATTATAAGAGCAGTTGTACTTCTCTGATAAAATTATATTTATACTATCATTTAGTTTTTAAAGAAAATATTTTAAATAACATGTGACGTCATAAAATGTATGTTCTTAGAATTAATTAATCGTCTTATTTCGCTTTGAACAAAATTACTTGTCGCTTCCTGATTTCATTTCATCTCCATTGTGGGAATGGTTCTTGGAATTGGGCACCGCACGCTAAAAGCATTGAATTCCGGAATATACATTTTTCATGACTGTGGTCAGTAGTGTCCCCTTTGATGTTATGTACCCTGCAGATTTGAGTGGATATGACGGGGTTTCCCCTAAATTCTCTAGTCCAATTTTATAAACAAGGAGCTAAGTGGAAAAAAGTCTTTAAACTATTTGTTAAAGATCACATCAAATCGTTTATTCGTACGAATACAGGTAAACTTCTTATTGTTATTATTTTCAATAGTGCTTTGTATTACGCCTTAATTGGAATTCAAAATTTGACTATAACATGTGGCTATACAAGTCAAACGATTGCGAATGTAGAATTGTGACTGTAAATTCCATACCATAATCTTAAATACGGCCCTCTCTAAAATTATAGATGTCCAAAATATTTCATCTCTTACTTACAAAGTATTACAATGCAATCTAAATAATATATATATTTTTTAAAAAGGACTATATTTTTTGCAAAAGATGTAATGAAATACTATACTGCCGGTTAAGAAAAATAACAACTTAACTAAACTTTCCTGACTACACTTGAATACCTTATATCAATGAGTAAATTATCACAAGATTTATACTGTCAAATCAACCTTTAATTTCTGGACTAGCACTGACCCCCTCACACCTCAAGAAAATCTAAGGTTAAAATTAACTCACTAAGTGTTTGTATATAATGGCAATCATTTTTAAGAATTGTATAGATTAATTGAATAGAAATATTTCAAACTGTAAGCTCTCGCGCTACAATGCTGTATCCCCCGGCCCCGGAAGCGTTGTGGCGAAAGCGGCAGGCACTTTCAAAAAGATTTCGTCAACGTCAAGTGTGAATCGTAGATAGATGTGATATTGCATATGCATTTTCTGTTGTATTTTGATAATTTATTTCCATGCCAGTACAGGTGGTAGAACTATAGGTCAACCGGGATTGTATCAAAGTCGCCCTAATAATCTGCCAAAAAGCAACAACGGAATAATAATCTGTAATAAAGCAACTCTTGTTACGGAAGACGGTTGGTGAGGCGAGATTGCCGTCCACAGTTAAAAGCGAGGACATTCTCAGTTCAGTAGTAGCAGTCTACCTTATTTTGTTAAGAATTTGAAAATTATTAAATGATCCTCTTCGCCCAAAGACATGATGACGGGGTATGTCAGACTATTAATGACTAAAACCACACCGTGTTCCTACAGAGCCATTAAATCCCGATTGGACAACTATCACGACGCGAGCAAGGTTCAACCCGCCTATACATCCTGGCAGGCCTCAACAATGGTGCTTCTACTATGAGAGGCACGTGCGGAATATGCGGAACACGCCGCCGTCTCGTGCCTGTTATTTAATTCAGCGTCTAACTATGAACTCAGATAGAACTTCAGTATTTTATCTGTTTGCACAAACTAGGGCTTCCATGTTAATATCAGCTGTAGTGTAAGTTTGGATTTTTAGGTGACTAACATCTATTGGCGTATCACGGAGTAAAACAAGAAGGTTAGATCTATGCATATGACGTTAGAGCAAACAGCATTTACCGTCATATCCCCTGTTGCCTTAACTATTCTATTTAATTGTCTTGTATTCTTTGTATGCCGGTTATACTCACGATTAAGGAGACCATCTTATTTTTCATAGGTGGGAATGCATGTACAATCCTGTATGAGTTTATTTGTGGATGTCCTTGAGCTTCGGGGCCACTTAATGTCACATACCTGAAGTATAAATATGTACATATAACTTATTCAAGCGAATGTATAAGAGATAATGCATACTTAAAACGATATATCAGATACAAACGACATTGATACAGAATTCGTTAGTACTTTTAAATTAGCTGTTTAAAGATATTGGAACAACATTTGTCGTAATCAAGAGGCAATAAATCTTATTTCGTTCAAGATTTCAATTTGCATTTGTCGACTTGTATATTAATTACCATAGGATTGGATATTTTAGTCAATTTGAGACCCTTAGCGCTGTTGAAGATGTAAATGTTTTTGTTTGTTAATCTTTTTAAAGTGCCGGTTTGTGTGTACCGTATCCGATCGACAAAGTTAAGAAACGTTTCACGCGGTCATGAGTTGTATGGGTGACCGCTAGTGATAAATAATGCTGGCTTTCGTGTATCGAAGGGCATATTAAGCAGTCGGTTCAGGTTTTTACAGGTTTTTTCAGGTATTCAGTCTTGTCGTTAACGTGCTCTCTAATCAGGGAAATTAAATTTACCCCTAACTGTCAACCATTCACTTTGATTTTGACGTTTTTACTGATGCCTAAACTTTAACATGTAACAAGAAAATTTAATTTACCATTGACGGCCACCCATCCAATTTCTTACCGCGATCGAAGTTTCTTCCCTTTGAAGATTTATACAAGCTGCGCCTTTATGATTATGATATCATTACATTTATGATATCAATAACAAACTGTTCACATTAATTCATGTCCGCGGATCATGTGTCAGTCATGCGCAGTGAATTCGATCGACATCAATCCCGTAACGAGATCGCTCGGGATGCTATGTAGGTACATGTTATGTAAATGTCACGGAGTCTTGTACTTCGATATTATTATCTATCTAAGAGGAAATGCTGCCAGCATTTTTTTTATGTGAGAAGATTAGCAAACGAGCATGCACACCACCTAATGTTAAGTAGTTATAGCTCATAGATATCCACATACAACCACATCCTCACGGAGCTTGAACGTAGATACGTTGCTACTCCTGAGTGTTGGTTAAAAAAATACCGTGTTGGTAAAAAAACAGATTAAGAACCAATTTGAGGTCGTACACAGATGAATCGCTACTTCTGAGGACTAAAATGGTTGCTTCGCTTCTAAGTGCAGCCGATAACCTCTCTTACCGAAACACAAAAGTTGCTTCACGGCGGAGTATGAGGGCGGCGGTGGTATCTCCCCAGTCGAATTAAATTTATCCTCATTTGCTTTCATGTTATGGAGGACCATGTTGAATTGCATCTTTTACTCTTCCTTATATCCTTCTACCACGTAGCATTTTGAATCTGTTGCTTAAATAAATTTGAAATAGTGACTTCAAAACGCCAAGGCCGAAATTAGTCGATGAAGGATATTCAAAGGCACACTTTACTATCGTCGTAAAACATTAATAGATTTATTTTAGAGCCACATATTAACGACGCAAACATATCGAAGGGTCGATGTGGGAGATTGTTGGTACTAAGCGTGGGAAGATAGAACAATTGTATTCAAAATCGCAGTACATTAGGCTTCACCTACACCTTCCTGGATATAAATGTAGCGAATCGATTGGTATTGAAGCAAATGTATCACTTTATGACGTAATATTAGTGTAATATTGAGAAATATTTACCGCTTCAGCCTAATACTTGACTGCGGCGCATGAGCGCAAGTTAAAATATGAATTTTAGATTGGGTCAGTGTTGCGGGGGGCGGCACTTAACTGGAGCTTATTTTTCTAAACTGCAGATGCGCCGACAATTACTTTAAATATTGTAGTTTTCTAATAGCATAGAATATGCATAGAATCTGTGTATCATCTACGACACAGCCGTAATGTCCGAGCCCAGTCTTGTAGCGTGTCGTAAACACAGCACTTGTATTCGCCCGTATTCCATACAGATTTGACGTAGAACATAGGTGTGTACAAGCCAGAAACGCGTTGCGCCGCGCAATTCATAGCAGTGTTGTTCACCGCAGGGAAAGTGTTAAGATTAGAGAGTGGCGCAGAGGACATTATGCGACCTGCGACAAAATGTTTTGGGTTCGATCCCCGACCGGGCAGTCTATTTAACGAACTTGAATTTTGGTTCGAGTCCGTGTGATTCTGTTTTCGCTTAAAATGACGAAAATACAATTATTCAGACAGTAACATTTATATACACGTGTGTCCACGGCACTCAGGACAGAGAATCCTAACGTACTCTTGCAGATGTCGATATTATGATACTTTCAAAAAAATCATAAAGCTCTGTTTTTACCCATATATGTATATTTTAAGAAATTAATCATGATAATTTTCATCTTCTATTTTATCCGGCTTCGTAGAAACCACAACCCCTATTTAAACCTCCTAAAGGTGGAATTTTCAATATCTTAGTGCTCACATGACCTGGATCAAGAACCTATCTATAACCTTTCCGGATATTAGGTTCAGCAGTTTCGGCTATGCGTGGATCTTTGGGCCTCTCAGTCACTTTCTTTTTATATATTGATAAGAATGTAGGCAGAGGGGCCGTGTGCTACTTCTGTTACTTAAATAAAGATGTTATTACAATGAACAGCATTACAAAATTAAGTAAAGTGTATACATATTAAATTTGCAATGAAAAATCATAAAGTCGAAAATGACATCACCAAAAAAGTTAGGAAAGCGATGTTGCCATAATAATATACCAATTTTTAACTTTATCAATTTATTATTGGCAACCCTTGTCTCAGGACCCGTTTTAACCCGTTAGAAATATTGTCTTTTAGATAAACAGTAACCTTTGATTGCCGAGGCCCGTGTTTAGAAGTTTAAGGGCCCGAAGTTAATTTGTTGATAAAACTGATAAAACCTTCAGTTCGTCTCGCTAATTGAAAAAGTTAAACATTGAAATGTTAATTTGATAAAATGGAAAATTTGTGAAGGCTTTGAGAGTTTACCATAAATGTTACCATAAGCCTTATTATATGTATATAATGTAAAAGGTTCAAAAATTGCTTTAAGGGTGAAGGAAAACACGGGGAAACCTGTATGTTATGTACACACATTATTGGAGGCGACCATCTTAGGCCTCAAGAGTAGGAACGCATCCGCGTCCATCTTTAAATAGGACTTCTGTTCTATTTGAGATTGGATGTGGTTGTCTATGGGCTGTAGTGACCACTTAACATCAGGTGGCCTGCATGCCCGTTTCTTACTCTTTCACAATAAAAAAAAAATGTTATGTTAAATTTCTATATGTTAATAATAAAAAAATACTTGTGAAAATATTAGATAGACAGATCCAGTGAAAAGAAATCAACAGTGTTGCCAAGATTAAAGCACCAGAATACAAATAAATCCCTCGTGCTTGGTTTTACGTGAATGTCTACGGACTGCGATTACTTTACGTCAGGTAGTTTGCATGCTCGTTTGCTATACTTGTGTCATAAAAAAACCCATATGTTTAATAGTACTTAGAATATCTGGATCTGTACATCTGTATATTTTTGTAGATTTGCTTCAAATATAGGGCAAAAAGGGAGATGCATGATTAGTACGTATTATAATGTCGACACGAGCGCAAGCAAAGCAGATGAAAAACACTCTTTTATTATCGGATGAGATGTCTCTTATATTATGTTATATGACGGGTACACACGATTAACGCTTTTAATTGCCGATATTTCGAACCAGTTGCATGGCTCGTGGTCACGGCGAAACTGTTCAACTGTTCAATGCTCAGTTTCGCCGTGACCACGTCCCATGCAACTGGTTCAAAATATCGGCAATTAAAAAGCTTTAATCGTGAGTACCCGTTATATAACATAATATATAAATTTCGCGATGATATTTAAACGAGTAGTCTCTTATTTTTAATTCTCCGAATAATTAATAAGCAGCCAGATGTACGTACTGAAACGGAAGCAGTATTAATTGGGCTGTTATTACAGAGACAAATTATTGTTTTTTCACGGCCTGGGTCACTCGTTATTCGATTTTTATTTTTAAACCCACAGTAGAATTACATTGATTAATAACTTCCTTGGTAGGAACATGAGAATGGAATTATGTTGCTGCCTAATTTATGATTTAATATTTACGTCTCGAATTGTGAAAATAGAAATTTTTGACTTTGTAATTCAATTGTTTTGTAATTAATCAAACGCTTGAATACTAGGCTCCAAATATGGTCAAGTAAGAACCACGAATATTAAGGATTTCGATGTTAAAGATAATTAATAAAAAAAAATTAACTTCATAATCACTGCCAGTCAGTATAACGTAATTTTAGTAGAATGTTGGGTAAATATTATTTTGAAATCAATAAATTACCTATTTTGAAGAAATAAATGAAGGAGTTGAAAGGATATAAGACATTTCTGTGACACGTGCCTTAAATCCTCTGTTTAATAATCGAGTCATTTATGTTATAAATGAGTATTGATATATATATATAAGTGATTAATAAATCTAGGTTTATTTCGGACTCCTAGATTTACGACAATACGACAGACAGTTTACGGATCTTCTACAATGGTATTAATATTATATCTTTTCACTGTTACCCTACTACAGATATAGACGTGGCGATAGTGCCTCTGGAAGTAAGCCACTAAGAGTTTCTTTAATTCTATAACCCATCTTATACCAGTAAGCATTAACATTCAATCAACCGTAAGTGATGTGGATCTGATGAGGGTACTGCTCGTAATTTGTGAGAAAGTGGAAACGAAAATCGTTTGGTATTAGTTTCATCTTATTTATAGAGTTAGTGCAAAAACCCAAGATATATTTAAGCTATAATAGTATTTTTACTGCATAATGAATAGGTAGGTTGTTGAATATTGAAATTTTAGCGCCATCGTTTACAAATTGACGGTTTTTTATCTGTTACATCGTAGAATTTTTTATCTGTGGTCAGTAAAACAGTTCTTTTGGAAATAGCATGTTTTCGTGGATATACTTTTTTTATAAAAGTATGTCTAGCTCCGTACAAGGCATAATATATACATACATATTTTTTTATAATATTTGCTTTTATGTTATGCCATATGGCTTGTGAAGGTCGTTTCCAACGATCGATAAAGTTGCTAATATATGTATCAATAGATCAGTCAATCCAAACATACGTAACACGACAAGGTGTTAAACCTTGCTCCTTTAGCCTTGTTTACTTGCGTGTGCTCTATATAAGTTTAGATGTTGGAAAGAATAATAGATGCCATCGATTGATGCAATATGTGAAAAGTAGCAAAAAAGTGTGCAGGTTATCTGATTAATTGGTCTCTGGAACCATGGACATCTAAGTGTAACCGCAAACAAGGCTAACGTTCTGCCTGACGTTGGGCATAGATATTTTCCTACTTCTGAAAACTGAGATGATCTTCTTGCTTGTAAATGCAACCGAAACAGATCTATTTTACGGTGGATTAAATTAGAGTTCTTAGAGTGTTTTCCACCGGATTTTTTCTTATTTATTTATTTATTTTATTTATTTAACAGATACACCATTAGCTTATCACTATACATTGGTAATTTAAATACATTTAGTTTTGTTAAAGGTGACTTGCCTTTAAAGGTACATATATACAACATTCTTCCGGTCAACCATAGCCAACCGGGCGGTCAAAGGCGATGTACCATTTTTACATGGTACCCTTGACATTCCTTCTCCCCGGCCGAAATCTTCTACCACTTTACAAAAGGTACTCGTTTAAAATTCATTTTAACTTTTTATATAAGGTTACGAGTTATTTTTATAAAACAAAAATGTGAATGCTCTGTCCATTCCCGCTTTGACAAACATGGGGTCGTTCGTCAATTTTTAATTTTGAAATTCTTTTCGGGAACATCAAATGTTGACATGTTTTATTCACAATATAATTACTTCCAGCGTTCTTTAAATATTTAAATCCGTCCATAAACAATACAATTCGTACAATTCATTCTTTCATTCATTCATTTTGTAGTGGTTCAATAACTATTTTAACACATTTTTATAACTGGTTGGTAGTAGGTACTACCGTAGGTATAGTTCGACCGATTAGTTATCCTACTGTAAATCTACTGTAAAGCTTAACTTACCCTAAAACTCTGTATATTTCTGTTTACTAATAAGATGACTTTTCTTAAGATTAGTAAAACTGCATTTACTTATGATCTCAGATAGGACTTAGGAATAAATGCTTTCTCTAGTACGCTTAAAAAGGTTATTTGTTGTAGTATTCGATTTTTGGCTACATCCACAGACCCACGTAATTACCTTTATGTTTTGACAGCTGTACAAAGATAAGCAAACTACCCTCCAGTCCTAGAACCTTAACGTATATAAATTCATAATTTAGACATATACTTACTAAGGATCGAATGCGGGTTCCTCTTCATTTCAGAATATGGAGGCTGATAGATGAACTTCGGAAAAGAAATAAAATTGAGATATCCGTGATTTCAAAATAATTTATATTTAATAAGCTTATGTTGACGGATGGTGTTCGGGAAAAAGTTGATTTCAAAATAATTTTTGATGTATAAGTTTTCTTATTTTTTGTACTTGAATAAATTATTTCTATACGGACACGTTAATTGTTAGGATTTATAATACCTACCTTCCTCTTGGTAAAGCATCAAACCGCATTGGAGTAGCGGGATGGAACTATGCTCCGAGAGACATCAAGGTGTCAGGACATAAAGGGTTGCGACCAACATCCGAATACCTATATCACACGTATGTTTATTTATTTTATGAACAAGGAAATTTGACTCATACAACATAACACAATTTGATATCGAATACAATGAGTATCATAATTAAAAGTAAACATTCATTATTAGACTCACATCTGCCATAAAATTACATTTTCGTTTACAAAGGTAATAGCAATTCCAGGCTTAGCGCAAAACAAACACTCCTTGATTAAGTTGTGGACCGGTTCCTGCAACTATAAAGGGGTGATTTAATTCGAAAAACCATCAAACTCGGACACAATTGAGTATCGCAGGGGAGGGGAACGCAAAGGATCGGGATCACTGAATGGTCACTTAATTGACCAATAAATCACAGACTTGAACCGTGGACCATTATCTACACGTAATAATTCACTCGTTTGAAGTTCTGGTGTCGCTCAATAGATGGGGCTGTCGCTTTGTTTAATCTTTTAATACAAATAAATGATCAACCGGTTCTCTCGAATTTCATTTTACAGTCCATTATGACGCCTTTGAAATGGAATATTTAATATCTGGCGCGTGTTTAAAAATTATAGCAATTAGGGCGTTATACAATGCCAGTGGACGTGATACCCGATTAAGCTGCGTAACGCACGAAGTTCGTGTTTGAGATGTAGATTCATTGTCATTAAACTTGAGTCTTATGAATGGGGCAACTTGACTAAACATTAAATATTGAAATGTTGTAAATCTTAGGTTACGTTAACTTAATACCTTATTAAATTCCCGTTATATTTTGAATCGTCTACATTAGCTCTGTTTAAAATGTTATTTTAGGTTTGACGTGCACTTAAATTATTCCCCATTATCAATTTATACATAGGTAATAGACAAATGTACATAGTTAGGTATAGGTGTACAATTTATATAGTATTTATAATGTTATTTTAAATTTATCTTGATATCAGATTACAAGATTAATCTTTTGCATACCCACTGGAGTAACGAGCCTCATTGTTAAAATGCAACTTTATTTTGTATTGATATAATTCAACCTTTCAAGAGTAAGCACAAAAATATCTTGACATTGATAAATGATATCAAACTTCACAATAATTATGTTCTGTTCCATAAATACCTTTCTTAATTGTTATATATGATCTAAACCATTGCTGTATACTATATTATAAATTTGAATAAAATTATATAAAAACAGTTATAGAACTATTGTCTACATTTTTTTACGAATCATTATTACTTCTCAATAATAACTTTGAAGGTTACGCCATCTAGTAGCTATTGAATGCACTACTATAATGTACAGGAAACTAAAATAGTTCTTTTACTTTCCGACAGGCGGCAGCACGTGGCGGCGCCATGGAGCGCAACAGGGGGCGCTCGCGCTCAACACGAACTGTTCGAGTTGCTTGAACGAGTACAATGTTCCCGTTTAGATGACCAGAGGGCAGTACTACCGCCGTATTTTTCTCAGGTAAATTTCATAAACTGTATGAACGTAATAGTATTGTGAAGTGGAATGTATGAACAAAATATATATATAAATATTGTACTAACAAACCTTCTGTAAATACATGTGTAGATATTTAATAAACTGATAGGTATTGGAGTTGTTGGAGGATATTTGCATTGTATGTAATTCGACACATTGTCTTTTTAGCCACATCTGGTTAAAGTTTATCTTAAACTTCAAAATCCTAAATGTATTTAATGCAATTGTAAATTTTAATGCGTTTAAAATTTATCAAAAAAGAAAGGATTTTCCAACTTACTTATAAACAGAGGAGGTTATACGTTTCTCTTGATATTTTAACAGTTTTTTTGTGCACTAATAGTTTTGTCTATAATATGAAGACCTTTAAATGGGTATAAAATATGTAAAATGCAATGGACAGTTGACCTTCACACGGATTTGTGTAGGTTAAGAAATGAAGATAGGTATTTTACAAAAGGCAATTCATAAAAATTCCGAAAACTCATTAGTCGTAGTCCGTTGCGGTCAAGTTGAGTTCGATCCGGTGAGAATTTCACAGTGCTTGCTCAAGTTGGTAGGGTCAACAGTCACTCAGTTCGTTGGTAGCAGAAATAATCGGCGGAAGTGGTACGATGGAGCGATAAAATAAAGATGGGGTGCCAAGCGGAGCATGGCGAAGTGAAGAATTCGCTTGTCACGATCTTCATTGTTTTCTTTCTATATTATTCTATGCATATGTCTATGTAAGTGTAAAATGGACGCTGGAAAAAGTTATTGGGAAAAACTTTTGCTATTTTTTTCTTTTCACATAGGTATTAATAAGGTACTAAAGGTATGTGTAACGTGAACTGCACCAAAAAATGCAAATGTTTATTTGCGCTTTGTGTAATAAATGTCTGATTTGGTCTTATAGGATGTTTTGTGAAATTATTAAGTACACGTCAAAATATAGAGCATATGAAATCTATCTATTCTTTTTATATCTATGCAGATCACAAAATTGTAATTGATCACTGTATGTTCATAGAATATTTATAAGTAAATCTATTATAAGTAGACTATTGAACCGATTATTACCGCAACCGGTTAAGCCGTTTTTATGATTAGCGCTAGCAATCGCACAGACAAACAGAAACAAATAAAACTCAAAAAAATTGTTGTGTCACTACTTGTGAAGCAGAAATGAGTTTCTTTTATATAATGTGTACAAAATTTCCCTTCTATTTTCCTCTAGAACAACTAACTAAATCGGAAGCTGTGTTAACTCAAGTTCTTTGTGTGTCCCTTCCAAGAATTCCTTGGCGGTTAAAAATGTTGTAGTAGTTTATATGACGAGAGACTTATCGGACACTATTCTTGTAAATCCAAAAGAATGTTTATGCTTTCACACTTCCTTTGAAGTTAAGTTATAAATAAATGACTAAAAATCATATATCTTAAATGTTTGTTTATGTATTTTGTCTAGACTTATATTTGTTTTACGGTTGGTTAATAATAACCATTGTTGTAAACAGGATTTTTCGAACTAAATATCTAAAATCGTAATGTCATGCTATATTACCTAGAAATTGAACAATGATTAAAATTTATTTTTAATAATTGACATTGACAATTATAGTTTTATATCACGTTATAGTTTTAACAGATAGAAGAAGTACGGTTCGACCGGGGAAGTACCACCGCCGCCATAATCCGTTCAGTAGCAACTCTTGGGTTTCGGTTGCCAGCTACACATGAAATCGAGGCTACTGTATCAGTCCTCAGGACTATGCGTCTCCATAGGACCTTAAAATACGACATTAGCCCTGTTTGAGGTTGTATATCTATTGCAAACGCCTGACCTTATATTTTGCAAGCAAAACCGCAAGTCGACATTAGTATAATAGTTAAGTAAATATGTCAATTTATTATAAAACCACGATAATATTATAGTAGTCTTGGTTTTCAATTAATTCCTTGTTATTAAATTTCTTTACATCAAAACTTTAGCCTTATTAAATTAGGTTATGTAATCTTTTTATCCACTTAGAATAAAGTAAAAAAAAATATTCGCTTCTTTTTTGACCTTAATTTTCTCTTAATTGGGAACAGGCAGCCGGTCCGAATGAACCGAATTCATTTGAAAGCTGGTTTAAAAACGTTAGTCCAACAGAATGACCTAAATTTAGTTTTACCTTTTGCTAAATGCATAGAACTGTGGAACAGTGATTGTTAATGTTATTCTCACTTATTCATTCACTACTTAATTTTATTATTTATGTTGGAAAAGTAACGAGCGTGCAGGCTATCTGATGTTAAATGGTCTCCACAGCCCATTGACATCTACAAACTCAATGTATACATTATATACAAACAATAAATACAATAAGAAATGAAAAACAAGAACACTAACATAAAAATATCGCTGGGTTTGAGCAGGGTAC
This sequence comes from Phocides pigmalion okeechobee, assembly GCA_018251015.1. Lineage (NCBI taxonomy): Eukaryota > Metazoa > Arthropoda > Insecta > Lepidoptera > Hesperiidae > Phocides > Phocides pigmalion. The sequence continues at coordinate 14,001 of DWON01000095.1, forward strand.
CCAATATCCTGGAAGCATTTCCGCTGATGCCCGCTCTTGGATTACCAGACACCTGAACGAGGCACGGTGAAATTTGTTTTAAATAGGCGTTGCTTCTGGGCCCCGTAACCCCAAAGTTTCTATACAAAGCGCCGTAAATATGTAGTTATTTCACACACCAACATATTTACGGCGTTTGTTGCTTCCAGCTCCGGCTAAATGAGGCTAAAAATTAAAACACCAGACATATTTTTCTTACATTTGACTAACTTCTAGAAGCCATTTTTCTTCGATTACAATTAAAACATACACTAACTTAACTCGATGCACTATTTTTAAAGATTGCACTTGTCCAATGTACATGTCGTAGTATCAAAATTATTGTTTAAAAAGAGCTTGGTTGCTTATACGCTCTAACGTAAAACCTAAAAATAACTAAATACTTTCGCTGCAATGCAGTTGAAGTTGCGAAAAACAGCATTTGGCACTCATGAAATGCTTCGGAAACTGTTAAAAGAAGCGACTAGAGATATAGGTCAGAAATTGGATAGATGCCTAAAGAAATTTAGTGTTAATACTGCAAACTTTAAAGCAGTGAAAATAATATCGAACATTTATTATTATCAGATATATTTTATGTGCATTGTATTTTATGGGTTTTATTGGGTATAGCAAATGTTTGGGTAAAGCGTATTGTTGATTATGTTGTTCTTATGCATTTTACTGTGTAATGGATGGGATTAACGCTTTTTAATTGCCGATAATTTGAACCAATTGTTTGGCTCGTGGTCAAAATGGAATAATGTTTTTGATAAAAATTTAATTGGTATATATCGGAATTTCGAATTTAAAAGGAAAATAAAACTATATGCAAGGAAAGAAAATTGTATGAAATACAATATTTAATAAGTCGTATTTGAAAATATAACCAAGGAATAAGCGTAAGATATTTGTTTTTTTTTTTGATTCTGTAAGAAGATAAGAATAGAAGATAAGATTTGATTTTTAAAATTTTCTTTTTAGCTCTCTCAGTGGTTTTCTAGGCAATTACTTCAAACGGTTTTAAGGCAATTGTTCTCAGTCCATTGTCTTACGATTTATTTTTATATGCGGCTCGGATATTCAATCCAGATGACCTGCCGACCGCAAGCGTGACTTTGTCAGAATATCGTTTTCTTGCACGTATAGATTTTCAGCCAAATTGCGGTTACTTTAATAATAATAATCAAATATCTTTTTATTAATGCATTTGATTTATTTATCTAGACTTAAAAAACACATGTGTGTGTAATTTACACACGGCAGAAGTGGAACTTCTAAAAAGTAGCCTACGAGAGACTGAGATGGACATAGAGGCAGGAGTATTAGGATAAATATAAGATTCATTATCTTTTACCGAGATTATAAGTTCTTTTATATTTTGATGTGAAATATTATAATCTATACATTAAATATTATTTAGTATAAACTTCTGTGTAATATATTCTATCTCATTCTCTCGTCGACTTTGTCCTATACATTTATATGTTTATTCCTTTATCGTGATGCATTTTTATTTCATCGAGTTTCAAATCACAACTATTCTAAAGAAGTTTCACTTCAATAATATAAACATAAACAATAAAGAATATACTTAAAAGCCAAATGCAATAATGTGCTGCTTTATTATATCTTTCTTAATCTGTCTGATACTTATACTATCATGGTTTGTTGTCGTCATCATCAACGTACTACTGTTCTACTGTCAGAAGTATTTAGTAAGAGTATTCTTTCCGTCAATCTTTTACTACTGTTCTTTATAAAGGCACTTTACTTTACTTTACTTTACTTTAACCTTCCTCCTTTTTAGAAGTCGGTTAAAATCTTTACGTGTAAGAGAATCTTTATAGTACGGCCGCCCTGATCTGATTAAATGTAAAAGTGCAGATGAGTGTCTGTCCAAATAACCTTGTATATGTGAATATTATCGAATCCTTTTACTTTTTATTAATTATATAAAGTATCATTTGTTTCGTTGGTTTTACATGCATGTTTTTTTATATATTTGTGGGTTTTTTGTTAATACTAATGTTGTCGCAGAATTTATATATTTGACTATGTACGAGGTACTCACGAGGTTTGCAGATATTTCGATGGCATGGCTTGTGAACCACGAAACTAAAATATTTCAATATAGTATTGTATTTAATAAATAGGCGTCCACGTCTAAGGTAATCTGAGTATGGATTTATGGTAATAGGAAGCGTGGTGGAACCATAGTTTAATTTTATGAGATTTCATAAAATGGATACTTACATCTTCGTTTATTATATGTTGTTTAATTTTAAACACCGAGAGACAGCAGAATACATTATGTTTATACAGAAATCTATAATTGTGGGTACAATTGCCACATCGTGTACTCAGGCTATCTGAAAGATTCTTTTTAGATACAAATTAAGTTTATTTTGAATTTTATACCATGCACTCGTGTCTTATGTTGTTTTTTAAAATCATTCGTTGGATTTTTGATACCAATAAATATTACGTAAGTATCTATTTCAATGTTTTATTTATTACTTCAATTAAAAGTTTAATTAGTTTGTGAGTATGTTTGCCCAGAAGTCGATATTACGAAATTTCTTACAATAGGTACCTTATTCAATTTACAATTTTGAACATATAGGTTACTAGTTGTATCCCGTGGCTTTATTTGCGTTGAATAAGAATAATTTTATTTGTTTAAATTCGATTAAATTTAGAACAATTTAAGAGAAACAGCAATGGTCGTGTAAGTTTAGCAGTTTAGGCAACGCATGGATTGCGGTACAGCTTATAGATGACAACAATTTTCCGCCTTACTTGATATTTATTGTTATACTTTGGCGAAATGTAAAAATATTGCCTTTGCCTTGTTGCCTTTATATTTTGATGTATATCCCATTTTTTATTAGCATCCCTTCAAAAGTTTATATGTGAAAATGTAACATACGTCCACACTCATTGCGTCTCAGATAGGGTTTGATAGTAATATATTCGTAATGAGCAATACTTAACAAAGAACGATGATGGACATGAAATTTTATCACTCCCGGTCACCCATCCAATTTTAGACCACGACCAACGTTGCTTAACTTTCTCGTTTACGGAACCCAAACTGCGGAGCGGAGCTACGTGGCTGCGCTTTGGTCTTTTATCGTTCGTGATTATTACGAAATGCTGGCAACCCGCAACGTTATTCTGACCAAAGAAAATATTTTCCGTTCTTTGGTTAAATCATTGTATTTTCGGACATAAGGTGCGGTTAACTGACTCCGTTTTTTCTGTGCGTGCCTTTCAAATTTATTTTCGTCCGACTATTTTGGTCGCGAATTGTTCTATGTCCACAATCGTGTTTCAAATATGTCACGTCTAATCCTATTTATATAAAGAGCTTAGGCCCTGTCTGGTACATGTGCCAGCCGGTTCTTAGGTTTTGGTATTTTTTTATCAAAATTAAAGGCAGTATGTATCCTGAGTCTATGCTAGAAACCCTTTTATTTAGAACAAAAACCTGTCTAAACCGGTTAAATTGTTTTAACGAATAATAAGCACGTATGCACGCACGCACGCACGCACACACAAACACACACACACACACACACAAAGAGAAAATATTAAAAAATTGCAATAAAAATAAATATTTAAACAACAATATTAAACAAATAATTTTTATCCACAAGAAAAGGTAACATTCGGTAAATATATAAATATTTCGTTAATTATAAAATGATCTAATTTTTATGCAGTAAAAATTTACGAACCGTGTTAAAGAAACAAATGGGATTATTTTATTTTACGTGACACATCGAAATTAATCTTTATGCTTCAAGAAATAGGGTACAATATTCAATGTATGACAAATACAATTACATCTTGATTTAATTGATACATTCACTTAACGTTTTCGTAACATGACATTCTTAGGTTAATGGGAATACTAATCTTTAGAATTACTTTCAAGCAATTCCACCAGCATTCGGAGTAAGAATTTAAAAAACTTATCATTTTAATTGAATATATCGAAGCTCGTCTTGAACCAAATTAAATTGAAGCTAGCTTTATTTAAACGCAAAATATGGCCCTCAAATTAAATAACCTTTTTTATGTGAGAAGAGCAAACGAGCATACAAACCACCTGATGTTATGTAGTCGCAGCCCATAGACATCCACGTACAACCACATATACGACTGAAATTCTATCTGAGTTCGAACGTAGATACGTTGCTCTGACGACTTACATGGTCGCCTCGCTTCCAAATGCATCCGGCAAGCGTTATGAGGGTGGCGGTTGTACCTCCCCGGTCGAACAATATAGTTCTTCCAATTTTAAGATCCATTTATCAGACTCATCACCACAGATTGGTAATTTAATAGAGAATTATCGTTCAGGGCATCAAATGTTAAGTGGTCACTCACTGCAGCCCACGGACATCTACGATTCTAATTTTAAATAGATCTGTGGTCATACGTAAATGTGATACTACTTTTGAGGACTGAAAAGGTCGAATCGTTTGTATGTAGACCCGGTGACCATACTCTCCAATAGAATCCAAAAAATGTTTTACGATTTACGGCAGATCACGGAAACTGTGGTAGTCATCAGTCAAATTATTGCTTTACGATTAAACTTATATTATATTATTATACCTACAGCAATTTATTTTGAACAGATGGTCAACTAAATATCACCGTGACCACGAGCCATGCAACTGGTATTTCAAACCAGCAATAAAAAATTAAAATTCGTTAATAGTGAATATTATAGAGTATATATGGTAAAAAGTATAAATTCCGCCATAATATTAGTTTAAAATCATATGCAACCAAATATATTTTTTTCATTATTGTAAATGTCGTAAATTCCTTTTCTGAAAGTAAAATAAACTTAATTTCCGATCTTTATTTCAATCGCTACCAAGTTAAGTAAAAACGTAAATATTAACACAAGCAATGTAATAAATAAATTAGCAAAAATCGTGACCAAATAACGGTCAGAAGCGCTTGTTAGCTCGTAAATTGGATTAATGTTCTGAATTATTTCTTGGCATTCGATATTATCAGATTAAAAAAACGTTATTATACTATTCCGCAGTGAGCGTTCCAAATTGTTCGTGTAATGTGGATTTTTATTTTTTTATTATTTTGCAAAAGAGTAAGAAACGGCATGCCCGTTTCTTATTCTTTTGCCACCTGGTGTTAAATGGTCACTGCAGCCCATGAACAACCACGTCCAATCTCAAATAAAACAGAAGTTCTATTTAAAGGTGGACGCGGATGCGTTCCTACTCGTGAGGACTAAGATGGTCGCCTCCAATAATGTGTATCCGGAAGCCACACCTCCCCAACTGAAACACAATACATGAAGAACATGTTGCTTTACGGCGGGTTATGAGGATGGCGGTGGTGCCGCCCTGGGCGAGCTCTAACAGCTCTAACACCTTTTAAAGTAAGAACACCAAAAGTTATTTTTTTTTCCAAACGATGGGCCTATTTTTTTATGTGGGAAATGTAGCAAATAGGGATATACACCACTTAATGTTAACAATGCTATGTATTACGCCGCGTAACGCGCTTGCGGCTGGCCACATATGTCGTGTACGTACAAATCTGAAGAGATTACGGACGAACAAGTACTGTATTTACGTCGCTACAAGATTGCGAGCGGAAACAACGTCAGTGTATTCGTAAATTTTACACGGATGCTCAAATATAACATTTCTGTAAATTGTCGGCGTATATAGTCTAGAAAAACCAGCTCCACTTTAGTGCCGCCTCCCGCAATGCTGACTTGTTGTAATATATAAGCGCTGCAGTTCATGGACATAAATATGTAATCTCAAACAAAACTGAAGTCTTATCTGCGGTCATATGTAAATGCCTTGCTTCTCCTGAAGTCTAAGATAACCTTGCTTGTAAGTAAAGGCGGTAACCGCAACTCTACAACCGAAACAAGAGGTACTTCTAGGTGATTCTAAGTAATTGTGAAGGTGGTGAGTGAATGAGAGAATGATGAAAGCAGTGGTACCTCCTCATTCGAATTATAGTTCTACTACCTGTTGCGAAGAGATTGGAAAGAGGTTCAAAGATAATTTGTGATAGGTGATTTACAAAGATTTTTACGTTAGAACTTCAGCAAACAAGAAAGCCAGGTTAAGTGATCGCTGAAGTGCATGACATGATTACTTCAATCAAGACTGATGTTATGTCCGACGTCGTCTTACAGCTGGAATTGTGGATTAAGATCATTGCTGGTTAAAATCGATGGTGTATAGGCGGCCTCAATGCTGTAACAAACGTCCATAGACGACGGTGACTGCTTTCTGTCAGATGACCCGTTTGCTTATGCGTTAGGCTAATCTATAAAAAATAACACATCTTCCATTAAAACACAAGCATTTCTTCATATCCGACAACCAGTTTTTCCAAATTAAACCCAATTAAAACCCTTCCCCCATTACTTCAAACAAATAGTATCACGTTTGATCGACCCTACCGGTAACAAGAGCGCTGGTTCATATCTCTCGCAGAGAATTATGATTGTTATCCTGCGCGGAAATGCAGCTAGTGTTCCTGGAACCATGCCGCATGGGAATGAACTCCCTTTAGATTATTTAGGTTAAGTTTTTATAGTAATTCGTTTTAAGATTTTCATCATTGTAAATATCACTTAGAGGTTGGTTAAGAAGGCGATAGGTACGTCATCGTTCGAGTTATAGCTCTATCACCTGTCACAAACGCTATAACAACATATGCACAGTAACGACCTCCAAATGAGGCGCATGCTGTAGCATAAGTGATGCATTGCTTACATAATCACTAGCTTAGTGATGATACCCAAGGTTTAGGAAAAATAGTAAATAATTGCATTTTATTTCATGGGAGTAGTAGACGAGTACTATGTAACGGGTAATCATGATTAACGCTTTTCGATTGCCGATATATCGAACCAGTTGCGTGCCTCGTCGCCAAGGCAAAATTGAGGAGACGGGGGAAACTGTTGATAGGTGATTGTGGTAGATTAATCTACCTGCCCTACGTTTAATTCGCTATTTTGTTCCATATCACGATATACAACGCTAACTAAATCTGTATGCACTATTTGAGATTTTTATAAAATTATCTGAAATCAAATCTAACCAGGATGGGATCAGCCACAGATGCCATGATTTCCCTGAGAATTACATTAAAACGCTTTGTTTATTTGTCTTATGATGAAGCAATAATAATGTCGGCTTTAAAAGTGAAGTTTAAAATATGAAGAAAAACGAACACAGAATAGGGTAAATCTTAAAAAAAAAACATTTTAGTCAACTTTATTTTTCTTTAAAAAAAACTAGTATGTAAAACGTTGATTGGATAGATTCAGATGTCGAGATATTTTACGAGAATAGTGAAATCCCAGGGTAACTTACATAATAATATCGATAGATTCAAATAACAACACTATGCGACGTGATCTTGTATGCAAAATTGTAGCACGACCCGCCCCGGCCGAATCAGTCACGTATACCTATTCACACCATATGTCCTGAGAAAAACTATTCTTTGAAGTATATTCATTAAAAACTGCAAACCATACATATAGCCAAATTTTTCATAGCGTAATAAATATTCGATAATGCAGTAAAATATTATGAACTAGATTACAACACAAATCTCAGAATTGATCATTATTCAAATGCTGTATAAGACGGTGATTTATAAAATAATTATTACTGAAATAATAAAAACTATGAAATGAAATTGGACCCATTCAACTTACTTAAATTTAATTAGTATTTGTAAATGACATTTTCAAAGAAAATACACGTATAAGTTTTTTTACTCGACGCTTCTTCGGTACAACTTTAATACATTTAAAAATAATTTTGAAAAAAACATATAAAATGAGTATTTTGTCTTTGGATAAATAACTTCGAACAGTTTGCTCTGTGATAACAAGGTATTTTCACTATAAGATGTTTACTTTTTAACCCAAAACTATTTTATCCTCAAAAGTAATAAAAATTAAAAAGTCACCATTAGACAAAACAAAGACAAATATATACTATTTTGAATTGATTTCGAACTAGGCACTGGAAATGTGAAGTAAAGTCGAGAATATACTTTCCACCGAAGTTTTTTTTCAGAAGAAAATTTCTCAAGTACTTAAGAACCTAAATACCTAAGAGTTTTGTTTTGTTTTTAAAACCTGGCAATGTCTTAATCTTTTATATTTACGATCGTGTCACGTAAAGTGACAGACAAATTTATGACTCTTATGAAGCTTGAACGCTAAAAAGCAATTACGTACTTGTACTTCACTAAAACACGCAGTAGAACGATAAAACTGGGGTGAAACTGCAAATCTTCGTCAATAATCTTACCATATCCAGATAAGGTCTTAAGATATACATATTATTTTTTATTGCGAAAGAGTAAGAAACGGGCATGCAGGTCACCTGATGTTAAGTGGTCACTGTATCCCATGAACAACCACGACCAATCCCAAATAGAACACAAGTTCTATTTCAAGAATGGACGTGGATGCGTTCCTACTCTTGAGGACTAAGAAGGTCGCCTCCAATAATGTGTATCCGGCAACCACACCTCCCTAACCGAAACACAATACATGAAGAACATGTTGCTTAACGGCAGGTTATGAAGGTGGCGGTGGTGCCGCCCCGGGCGAGCTCTAACGCCTCTACCACCTTTCACTTATTATTTTCTTTATGAGCAAAAGTAATTAATTATGGATTAAAAGATCACAAGTATACGAAATAATGAAACAAAATTATATACTGTTGGTAAGATAATTATTATCCTGTAATGTTTCTTTAACTTTTTGTAACTTTAATGTGTTTATATGTATACATTCAGAATTATTGGAATTTAACAATGTGGTACAAAAGTTGGTCATTGATAATAGAATATAAACGTGCTGGGTTTTACTACATTTCGTTGTACAACTTTTGCTCCTAATTGACCTTTAACCCAATTAACCTTTGCTCTTTTTGTTTGAAGGACTGTATTTCTGTCAATATTTATACCCAATATAAATCTCTTGGTTTGAAGATATTGAAAGAAAGAATCGATGAGATGTTCCATTCTAGCCTTTAAGACTACTTGTTAATTTAAATGGTTAGAATATCTGTAATATTCAGGAGCGATAGTTTTAGATGGTTTACATACTTATGTGAATCTTGCATTACAATTAAAAGAAATAACATCAATAATTATGGTTTTAGATAATTTCTGTAATATTCCATTTTCATGACAAATTTTATTCGACGAATTGTACTCGTACTAAATAACGAAGAAGTTATTGATGAACATAATTACGCTGCTTTCAGAAATGTCCTTAAAAATATTTTTACCATTTATAGTTATGTGAATTATTTATGTCAAGTATGTACCAAAGTATAAATACACAATAGGGTTACATAAAAAAATTACAAATAATCTACCAAAAAAATTATTAACAAACTATTTTGGAATATTAAATACATATCTGATTCTAAAACAAATTTGTGTGCAAATATTGAATAAAAAGCAAAGACAAAGGAAAGATTTAGACCCGTTTTTATGGTCCTTATTAATTTACTAATATTTGAAGATGTGTATTTTACGTTAACTAAAGCTTTCGAAAATATTAGTTAATAGCTCAAATTTTGTTTATTAAATAAACAATTTTGACAAATTGACTTCCTAATATTATGCTCATTACGTTAACGACATATGAAAAACTTCTCGGAAAACTTGTAATTTTCGAGATTGTCCGACTGTAAAAATGTTCTATTTACGTAGTAACTGTTAGTTTTTTTCATTAATTATTTTCTCATCATCAAGTCATTTATTGTCATCCATCAAGTATTGCAGTTCCACTATTACACAAAATTCTCCACTGACAGGCTTCACACTAACTGGTATTGTAGGCTACAAATGTAGTATACATACACTTATGAGAAGTTTATGAAATCTCTATTGCTAGATAAAATTTCAACTATTTTTTACAATATATCCAAGAATAATTTCGCACTTCGTATAGTGATAATTCAAGCGTGAACGGTAGGTACCAAATCCTGTTATACCGGCATCTAGGCCTTGTAATGGCTGTTATTGTAAATTTTCGTTGCTAAATTGATTAAGCTCGCTAAACACTATTGTGATGGTTGTATCTGGTAAGATGAGACCTCCCACGTTTTATTTTGTTACGATCCCTTAAGATATTGTTGTAAAATTTTTAAATTTATTTGGGAACATTGCATCAAAATCCATTCTGCATCATCTCCTGGCGTTACGCAAATGTCAAAAATTTGAATTCAAATTGAGTTATGCGTTCGTAATTACTTTCAAAAATATTTAACGTCTAAATAATAAATACATTACGTCTATTTAAAAATATATTTGGATACCGCCAAGTAACTGTACTCCTCAGATGAACTACTCATAGGAAGTTAGGGGTTTACTTAGTTTCAATACTTATATTTATTGCTTTCGCAATATTTGTTATGTCATTATTGTTTTCATTCCGGTGTCTGTATAACAATTGTATACTTGCATCATTGTAATATGCAGTTTCTTCCTTTACCATTAAATTTATTAGTCATTGAAAGGCAAATCTTGGTGACATCATCACAGGATTGAAAGACGCAGTTTTCCTTAACGTTTATTTTTTCAATATTAAAAATTGAAGTTTTTGGCTTTTATTTTAAAATATTTGCATGTTCGTGAGCACTAATAGATTAAAAATTAAATTCTCCCGGTACAGTCATATTTTGGTATAACAGAAAAATTAAAATTAATTGTTACAAGAATTTTTAGCAAATGTACCAATTTTTTAAAATAAAGTATGTCCAACTTCACTAGAAAATGATCCAGGCTATTTGCATGAAAATGCTTTCTAAATTGTAATACTTACTGGGGTACCAACTTACCTTCCTGTCCACCTCAACTTTTTTCGTCTTTATTGATCGAAAATCGATAGGTACTACGCCACATCCTTCCTGAAGATGCTTCCTGCACAACATTTTAGGCTTCGGAAACAGCTGCGATTGCCGTACAAGGGCACCTGTTGAATTTTTGTTCCCTACCATCGAGGGTGACGTCGGCCTACTGAAGCCAAACCGGATGTTCCCACGCCACTGCACCACTCCTACATACAAATGCCTGGCCCATATTCGCAATTCAAATGGTAATTTCTTTCAATGCACTTTCAGTATCGACGAACTAAAAATATCAAGCATTTTAATCCTATAGAACACATTAATGGACATTCAATATCTTACGTGTGTATCCCTGTTATAAATTTACAATACTTCAAGAATTCTATTTTAAGTAAATGATCTATGCTGACTTCGAAGACCAAAGATTAAATTGTAAAGATAAGTATAATATAATTATGTCTTACTCCAATCTTGGACCTGAGTATGATAAACAGCTCTAGCTCTTATGTAAATAAGACATAAGTAGAATCAGGCAATGATAATGCCGCCGTAGATAAACTACAAAGAGTTTAAATCGCATTAAATTTAGTTCAGTTTTATAAAGAAAAATATACAGTAGTCATATAAACATCCTAATCAGATTTTTAGACTAATTGTAGTGTTTCCAAGAGAGGTAGCTGCATTGGAACGAAACGTTTGTAAACTTTTTGTTGTTTTCTTCAGCAGTTACATTCACCTATTTTGTCTTTTCTTCTGCCTCTGAAGTTGTGGTTTCTGTCTATCTTTATCTGTATCGTATCTGCGAAGTACTAAGGAAAGGGACGGAGTGTCTTCGTTGAACCGATGTCGGTGGAAGCATGTGGCACGCGCCATTCGGTTTCCGAGCGCACGCTAGTATACACGTCGTGCTTCGTTTCGATAGCGCGTTTTCACGGTTCGTTGTGTTTTGACAGATCCGGTATTTCGTAAAGTTAACTCTCTTGATCTGATGGATATTCGATAAGTGGTTAAACAAGTGATTAGTTAAAAAATAATTAGGCATTTCACGTTTTGTTTGGTGTTACTGAACTTTTGTGTTGATGGTTCTTTAAATGTAAATAAGACGAGCGAAAGATATCTAACCTACATCCAGAAAGCGACGAAAAGTGCGAAGTGAAAGTTTAAACTTCACTGTTTTTGTGAATCACTGCAAGTCTGCAGAGATATTTGGACACTTTTTCCAGACTAGATTTTCCAAGTCATCGGATATAATTAAAAAACTACTCTGAGAAGTATCTGTGCGACCCAGAGAGGGAATAATAAAAACTAACAATTTAGCAAAAGAATTGTCAAGTGCAAATAGAAGTTTATGATGATTAATGGTGAGTCTGTGAGGATGCGATTCGAGAAGCGCTAAACGGTTGGCGGTGGCGACTTTTTTGGGCTTTATGAGGGAAAGAAGGTCGTTGCCGATATCCAGCGAAGTGGCGGTTAAGAGTGATAAGGATGGAACTGGGAGAGGGTTGGCTGTGAACTCGGTTTTGTGTGGTGTCGTTGATGAACTGTCTAACGGGCGAACTGGCAGACGCGGCTCGTGGGTCCGGCACGCAGTCATGGGCGTCCTTAGATGGAAGGACTTGACAGGAGTCAGGAGTAGCACTCCTACGGAGCAAAAAGAGGTGAGCAGGCCACTGCAGGTTTGTCTATAGTGATAAGACGTTTCCGAGTTCTAAATAACACGTTCTAAACGCCTTTATGACTCACTTTGGCTGGTGATTATAATGTTTTGTTTATTTACGTTGTTAACTGGCTGATTGTTTGTGTCTTAATGATCTTATTTTAAATTCAAGATCTAAAACTCTTCATATTGATAAATACTTAGGTACTAAATAATTATATCAATTTTATTTATTAGTCTTGCGATTGATGATTCTTAAGTTGGACTTAATATTCTTTCGGCTAGGGAAATAGCAGATATTTTGGATAGATTTTTAACTGTTATTTTTTCTTCTAAGCTATGTATGTTGAAAAGAAAGAATCTCGAAAATATTATCAAATTTCACAAAATGAAGAATGATCGCTAAAGATACATAAAAAAAATATTCCGACGAATTGATAAATTTCTTCTTCATACAAGACGGTTAAAAATGACAAGTATATTCTCAGGTTCTTCTAATATTAACTAATATTTTTTCGAGTGAATCACACTTCTGTTAAGTAAATGACCTTAAATAATATTATACTATGTGTTAAATCTTACGTTTACATCTTCTTGGTATATTGCATGTTTTAAGTTTACGATTATATTTGTTTTGGTAGTTTGCGTGTTCGTAAAATACATATTTTTTTATGTCCTAATGCAAGGCTTTTGCTTTCCCCGCAACTTGAAGGCCTCAAACATACCTTACCAGCCTACTGAAATATTTATGGGTGGATATGGGTTAGTGGCTAATCCTAGAGGGATTAGCCAGATGTTTATAATAACAACTGGGACAACCTGATTAATGTAGCATGCATTCGCATGGAATTTGCACAGAACTACGATTGCGTCTTAGCCACTAACCCACCCATCCAACTTCTAAACGCGCGCAATGTTACTTAAGCCGTACGCAACCCGGTCTATGATCACTTCTTATGAATGTATTTTTCGGTAACTTCAGCTATGACCAAAAATGATTTCACAAGTATGTCGTGACATAATGACGAGGATGTTAACATGACAATGTGAATCACATCTCATGTAATATTTTGATATAGAACGTATCATATAAAACAATAATACAGCAGGCTAATTTTCGTGATACCAGCAATTATCCAGAATTATTCCAGAGTAAGTCGGTTTTACGGGGGCTTTAATATTCTTCTTCGTTTCTATTCCTTGAATTGGGTACTTTACTGGTTTACATTATGTTTAATAATGGGTACTCGTGAACCTTTTAATTTTCAATATTTCGAACCAGTTACATGGCTCACGGTCACGGCGAATCTTTACTGTTTTAATGTACTGAAAAAGACGAACCACTGATTTAATCTCCTAAATTTTGTGCCTAGAGTGCCTGTACCTCTGGTTTCGTTACAAACTGTAAATTATCGCATTAATATCTCAGAACTGAGCATTGGCCTGAATTAATTATGGGCAATAAGCTGTAATTTTAAACATTATATTTCAAATTTTATATTGTTATACAGGTTATAGCTGTCATTCAAGCTTATGTTAATTTTATTTTGACTCTAAATTGCCTTATGACTTTGATTTAACAAGTCTGATATTTTGCTAACTGGTGTGTTTAAAGTACAGTAATACCCCGAACTTACGCGATAGGTGGGACTGAGAGATAACCGCGTAAGTCGAATTCGCGTAAGTCGGGGTATATTTATTGAATGATTTTAAATTAGGGCTGAAATCTAAAAAATAATAAGTTTAGTAATAAATGGTTAATAATTAAAAAAATACAAAATTGGAAACAAATCTTTTTTTTCCTTTTTTTTTAAAAAAAATGCCTTCTTTTTTGTTTTTTTTTTTTTTTTATTTATTTATAAGTCAAGTTTTCAACCGCCATTTGATCTTCTGATTAAACTAGGTTTAAAGACTAATGCTTCAGTGACTTCTTTACTCTTTTTCTTTATTAACTCCTCGAAGAATTTTAACAAAAAACATATACATAAAAAATCTAAATTTGAAAATCGCGTAACTCCGGATTCGTGTAAGTCGGGGTGGCGTAACTTGAGGTATTACTGTATTTTAAAATAGCGATTGGTTTTTCTATCAATGTAAGAAACAAACGACTATGCGGTCCATTTCACGGGCGATCAATACTGCCTTTTGGTAGTATATTTTTTATATTTTAAAATGTAATTTTGTAGTTTATATGCTATTAAATACTGAAAAAAAAATGTACTTTTATATGACTTATAACAAACAAACGATAATACGGTCCATTAACGGCTGATCTCTCTTTAGGTAGTATATTTTTTTAAATTCTAACATGTAATTTTGTAGTTTGTATTCTGGTGGATAATAAAATGTATTATACGTATATAACATGTTAGGGAAACAGGTGTTTAATTTCCTCTCTTAGCCTCCGGACGTGTAATGAAAAATTACAACCTTTCCAAGACGTAGTAATAACCAGGCCACGAGATTTATTAATCATTCCTCTTTATTATAAACGGGTTGTTTTTCATTACTAAGTTTCTATCATTATTAACAATTGGTTAGAACCTTTATATCTGACCAAGGAGGTACCACCGTCATATCCATTTCTGGCGTGAAGGTTAATTACGTTTCGGTAGAAAGGTGTGGGTTTCGGTACTCTTCCAAAAGAGCCGACTACCTTAGTTCTCAGGAGTAGCAACGCATCTGTAATAGTCTTAAAGTGGGACTTTTGTTCTTCAGGAACTTGGTTACAGATGTCCATGGCCCGCAGCGGCACTGTTTGTAACACTGGTCACAGTATAGACTACACAACATTGAGATTGAGAAATTATCGAAAACAAGAAGAGGAAATTTTAGATTATGTATTGTCGTAAAAATTATGACAAGCATCTATTTTTTTATTGTGAGAAGAGTAGCAAACGAGCGTGCAAACCACCTGTTGTTAAGTAGTCGCATCCCATATACATCCGCGTACAACCATAACCACAACCGAAATCCTATCTCAGCTCGAACGTAGGTACGTTGCTACTCCAGAGGACTAAGATAGTGCCTCGGTTCAAAGTGTAGTCGGCAACCGCACCTCTCCAACCGAAACACAAGTAATGCTTTACGGCAGATTATGACGGCGCCGGTGGTATCTCCCCGGTCGAAGTAGAGTTCTTCAACCTTTAAGCCTTTGACATCTAAGCGTATATTTCGTGAGGAACCGTGGATTAATACTAGTACTGTACCATTTACATATATGTACAGTATATATATATGCAGTATACGTTATTTAGGAAGGATCGTTTCAAAGATTTGGCCAGATCATAGTGTTCCATACGATAATGTATTGCTGTAGGATTTGTAGCGAGAGAAGGAGGTCGTAACAAAAATCGTACAGAGAGAGCTCCGGCGTATATCGTCACGGATATTTCTCACTCCAATTACTCTTGCGAATATACGCGGATAGGGTTGTCGATACTCAGAAAAATGCGGAAATTTTACTAAGAAAACATCAACAATCACAAATCAGAATTGTTAATCGTAATACCCGGCGCATAGTAAAATGCGTAAATTTCGCGATTATATTATTTTAAAATTACGCGAAAATAGTTTTTTGTCTTAAACCAGTAATTTTACCAATATATTGAATAATGGTTTTAAATTACTTTTTTTTTCTATTGAATCTTTATTTCAGCGACTTACTTTAGCATAGTAATTTCATGAGTTTTATTATATCTAATTATTTATATAAGGTTCATGGTAAATTTCGTATTAATGCGAAAAATAAATGGATTAAAGTTATTTTAACGCTATATAACAATTAGTGTTATATAATTTTCGAATATTGATTAAAGTTATTAAACACTAAAGTATAGTTTAATAAAAAAAAACTACATTAATAAAAAACATTGTATTTAAGGAAAATTTGCGAATAATTTTGTACATCGGTAATAAAACATCATTTATCTCTTCCTAATATGACCACAATTATGGTTATTATGTTATTATTTCAAAGTCAATTAAAAATATTTACCATTACAATATGGGGTATCTATAAACAGATAAATGCAGCAAAAAATAAGTCACTTTAATGTTATTATATTTACGTCTTTTTAACAAAGTACCCTGTATAGTTTGGGTACATTTAAAATACGCAAATATAATTTATTTTGAACAAGTAATCTTAAGATGTAAAAGACAATCAAAATAAAAACATATATTTTTTAATTTATATTTTTGCTTCTATTTCTGGCAACCCTTAGCTTATTGCCGGTTCGACACCGTAATATACCAACACATTTGGGTTGAAATTGTATTAATACAAGCGAGGATTCCGTCAAAAGAAATGTTTCCGCATAAACTAGATGTGCCTGTTTATCCTAAATATGGAAATTTCTATCCGAATTCCCACCCAAATTATTTATTTGAAGCAAATCGTTTACTGTCACAAGGCGTGAATTTATTTATCTGTTTTTCCTCCCTCGAATTTTGCCAGCCGTCATTTATTTGTAAATTTTAGAAGTGTTTGAGCATTATTTTGGTATTAACATTGTTATGATATCTTATTTTGAATTATCAATCGAAACGCTCTAATTACAATATTCTTATTTACTTGCATCTTAATTTAAGTAAAAAATCCTAATTACAATTTATGAACTGGTTTTGAGACTTGCCTTTGCCTGAGTAGAATTTTGTAATCGATTTTAAATAATATTCCTCTAGTTTTTCACTTTATATTTTCGAAAAAAAGCTATTAAATCCAATCTCCAAACATTGCGTGGAAGGTTCTAAATCTGTATGAATTTCAAACCATTATAAAAGAAAGATAAAACTAAAAACAAAAAAAACATTCCCATTATTCCCAAATCTGCGGATTAAAATAGTCTTCTCTCTAAAACGCGATGTGACAAATTGATGGTAATTTATGTTAAAAAAAACTATTCTGCAAATAATCTATTTCGAATAAAAATATACTGATTTGATTAGATTATATTTGGCCTTTTTACCATCAATATTTGTTAAAAATCTTATCATTTTTATCTCAAAATAACAAATACATCATGTCGTCACGAAACGTCATATGTACTCAGTACATAAGTGGTTTCGTTTCAAATAACAGTAAATGCGCGTTCTGCATCACTGGTTATAGAAACATCTACAGTGTAAGAGAGATTTGTTGATGTTTGTGGATGTAACTGACGCTAACAACCGTATAATTAAGATGCAGATTTGAGACGAGTAGGTGGAACGTAAACCCGATCGATCTTTAAAAGTGAGATTCTCAATCTTAACTCGAAAACGGTAGTTTTGTAGTTTTTTATGTAAGAAGAGTAGCAAACCAGCATGCAAACCACCGGATGTTAAGCAGTCGCAGCCCATAGACATCCACGTACAACCACAAACACCACTGAAATTCTATCTGAGCTCGAACGTAGATGCGATGCTACTCCTGAGGACTAAGATGGTCGCCTTACTTAAAACTGTAGCCGGCCACCGCACCTCTCCAACCAAAACACGAGTAATAGTTTATGGCGGATTATGAGGGTGGCGGTGGTACCTCTCCGTTCGAACTATAGTTCTCCCAACTTTAAGACCACCACTACCTTAAGTTACGTTTTATATGCATTTTTATATTAATAGAGTAGCAAATGAACGGGTAGACTACCTGGTGTAGCTGGTTACAGTCTTCTATCACAAAGTTAATCCTATCTAAAATGGCAAGTAAAAGCAAATGCTAATTCAAAAATTTTTATTTATTATAAGGATTTTACATACACTTAAACAGTCAAGGATACAATTTAAAATCAGTACATCGGCTTTGAGCGCCCTGTTAGTTGGTTGACCGGGACAAGTAACTCTTGTGTTTCGGGGTGCGTTGCTGGCTACACTTTCAAGCTAGGCGACCATCTTAGTCCTTAGGAGTAGCATCTACGTGCGACTTCATATAGCACTTTAGTTAGTTGCAAGTTGTAGATAAATGTCCATGGGATGAAGGCACTCAGCTGGCCCGCTTGAAAAAATATTCAATCCTACCTTGGTTCATTGGTTCAAATATTAAGTTGAAATAGAGAATCGAATATTGTTAACGATATCACACATAACAAACATCAATTAAGTTAATTACTGTTCATTGTAATAATTAGCTGAGCGCATACGATAATTATTCTCTTTCCTGTTTATATTCTGCTTATAATGTTAATGCGGCTTTATTTGTAAGCGTTCGATTACTTAATAATTAATATTTTGTGTAGATTTCCATATACATGTGAATGCTGTTTTTATTTAAGTGTTTAGAATCGAATTAAAATGGCATATTTTTTATTTTTAGTGTTCAGAATCAAAACTAATGGCTTTTAACTAATTGTATGTGAGTATTATTTGTTTCGGTTTCAAAGATAATTTATTATTTCACATAAATATAAAATTTTCGGCAACAGATGCAAATGTCGCTAACTAAAATCATCATTTAAAAATGCCAGTTACAACCATATAAACAATAATATAGTCGTATAATGATATTAAATACAAGTGATAACGATACACACAAATGCTTATAACTTCTCTAAAAGTTAAGTAAGTATCAAGTTGAACTATCTATATGAAAGTAAAATTTAAAAAAGATACATTATTTAAACAAAAAATATTTTACATTATATATAAAGAATATATACATACATATGTAATGACTTGAAAACCGTATTACAATGAGTGGTAGTAACCACCTGATATCAGGAGTACACGTCCTCGTTAAGTACAAACATTTGTCGTACCATCTGTTTCGCACGCTCGTTTGCTACATCCAAATTTAAAAACACGATTAAAACAAAACCAAATCCCGCAGCGGAAGCTCAAAGCAAGTTGATAGTAGCACATTAATTTGGCGATTGCAGTGTAGTCCAGAAGCCAAGTTGGCTCTTTGACAACTGTTACACAAATTGTCCTTTGTGCCATTTGTTTTACGCTTTCCTATTACAAAAATTTAAGAGGTCAACCGGAGAATCCAAGGATTTTGAGCCAATAAAACTTTTTATTGTTGGACAATAAAACGACGTGTGTGTCCGGACCACATACATATTTCCGTTCGTCAATCGATCCAGTATCCGTACACTTGTAAGGTGTCTTGTCACTGATTGACTATACTCAGACACGCATGTTCTCTATAGACTGATGTACAACTGTACTCAGTACACCCAAGACAAGCAAGCAACAAATGTCCCTGTAGAGCGGAATCAGAATAGCGCTACGATATCTCCTAACTCTCGTAAGAGGCCACTAATAGGACTCTCGAAATGAGGAGATTATTTAAGAATCTTAAGGAGGGGAGAATGCTCGGCGAAATTTGGTCCCTACCTTTTCCTTAGAAAGGGTTCAGGTCCAGCAACGAAGGTTTAACTCGAGCCTTATATTCCCGCCACCGAAAGTTGTAACTTTCGCGCAAGGGTTTCTGATATAAATATAAATTTATATTCGTACATCATTATATATATATTTATTTCAATTAATTAGTATCACGTTTGATCAACACTGCCGGAGAAGAGTTAGTTCATATCTCGCACAGAAAATTGTGATCTCTATTCAGCGCGGAAATGCGGTCAGCGTTCTTGACACCATGCTACATGGGCACCGCCTCCATTTAGATTAGGCTTTTATTATAATCAGTTTTAAGATATTTTGCACATAATATCAGTAGATAATAAGTTTAAACGAATCAACATTATACAATTTCGAAAGGTGTGTGGGCGAAGTCGCGGGTAACAACTAATTCACTTACAATATTTACGTTATGATCTATTGAAACTAGAACTTCAGAAACAGAAACAGGTCAATAGTTGCACATCAATTCGGCTAGCGCACTGTAAGAGCTGGCACCATGACAAATATTCACCAACATTTGTCCAGGCCTGTCACCTCGGTTGTTGACTCCTTTCAACGGTTTACTGTATGTTTGGATATGGGGTCAGTCAAGCAATCGGCCATATTCAAGCATTTTGGGGCACTGCATATGTAGTGGTAACCTGGTTTCGTTCAGTGACTCTCGGAGTCGTAGATATGTAGTTTGACTACCTTTTCTAGTGAATAGTATCAGATGTTACTTTGCTATTAAGTAATTGTTGAAATTACTTTGTGACAATCCTCTATATCTAATCTATAAGTTATACATATACCTTCCATGTACAAGCAGCGATTTCTTATAATTTTATTATTTACATCGATCACTGTTTTTACGCGTCATTCGATTTTTTAAGAAGAGTTAATTATTTGATGTACATTACTGGTTTCATGCAATAAGAAAGACTTTTTGCTCATAAAATTGCGAAATGAATGAATATCTAATTAAAATCACATTATTGTTTTACTAACATCAGCCTACGTGCAATCGGTATCATGCTTGAAGAGAGTTTTTGTAATGACATCGAATTAACGGTACATTCTCTTACAACAGTACTTAGAGTGTATGTAGGTGTAATTCAATCATTTTACAGGCTTAATCTTTGGATATACTACTAGTATTAAGATTTAATTGTTAGAAGATACCTAGGGGAAGATACTAAAGTTATTTTTTATTTCTATTCTATGCTAAGGTCTTTAAATTAATTTTATTAATTAATTGATCAATAAATTAATTAATATATTTAACTTCTTTAAATCCTATCCTCTAACATATAGACATATCCCGTGGTTTTGCCTACGTATTAGTTAGAAATTGGACAATGTTACAATCTTTCGGCAAAATATCACAGTGTCCAAGAGATTATCCCAAGTCATAAGATTCGTTTTTCAGTGCAGGATGAAAATATAACAATGTGACTCAAGTAACCGAAAAAATTTTCAGCAAACGGTTGCATAGATTCCAATAGAAGATCACATGTAAGTTTCGTTGTCCCAAGATTTCATACCCCAGTGTAAGATATAGAGTAGGTATTTATTTCTCACGTGTGGTCACTCATCGTCACCAACTTTATCCGTAAAAAGGTGAATGTACGCGTTAATGGGACAAAAACTAAGAGATAACGGTGACAGCCGATGATTTATAGTTGCACCCTGACGGTTAACTTTATGTGCAAGGTTATAAATCAAATGAGCGGGTTTATCGATGTTTATTTCTATGTAATCGATGTAGGTCGTGGGGAAAGTGTTAATGCTGTGGTTCACAAGCGGAGATGATCCAATGTAGTTCTGCTAAACTTCTGCTGCAATTCTTTATAGTTGGTGCTATCTTAAAATCTTGTAAGACAATCTCTTCATTATGGATGAAGAGGCAGAATTGTTGAACCAGATAATTATACAGAAGACCAGTGAATAAAATTAATAAAAAAATATCAGAAATTTCTTTAATGTTAAAAAGTAGTAATCGGACGCAGGTCACCGGTTATCAATCTCAAACAGGACTGATGTTTGAGGTCAAAAATATACTCGTAGATGCGTTGCTACTCCTGAGGGCTGAGAAGGTGTCCTTACATTTATATGTAAATTGTATTATAGCGTAAGACATTACGGTTGCTACGTTTTATTTGCTGTATAAATATCTAAAATCAAAATAGCTGTGTTTCTACGAGACAGCTTAATATGGGCACGAGATATGGATACGAGACTGTTGAATATTAAAATTTTTGAAGGAAGACGATGAAGAGTTAAATTTGGTACACAGTCGTGGTCCGAACACGGTAAACTGTTCAGTGCGTTCTGAAACAATAGTGTTCATTCATACACAGGTTATACACACGCATAAATCTCGCACGTGCATTGAGCGTCACTTGACAACGTTTGATCGTGTATGCCACTAAACATTGACGTTTATTCTAAGTATAGAAATCTTGTTGTATGGTGCTTCTGAAAGGTGGAATTCCTAGAATTGTGTAGTGACGTGAAGGCTAACGAGAATTAGCGAGAATTTTTTTTTATTTCTTTCCTCATTATCATGTTTCCTTTACTATTGATAGATAAGCGTTAACAAGCGTAATAATAGCGTAGACCTTTTAAAATAGAATACTGATAAACGTGATTTGTGGAAACTGCTTAAAATACTATCTTACATAACTATGAATAGTTTTTTGATATCTCTTTATTTTATTATTTGTGATAAAAAGAATATAGTCCATTTGATAAAACCATGTGATGTGGTATTGACCATGTACTATTATCGCGTCATAATTCGCTAGAAACAACTCTGTTCGTCTGTAGAGGTATTCTGCATGTTAGGGTAGTATCGCAATAATTCAGGACTTTCAGTGTTTGGATTAGTATGTAGATGTACATCCACGGCTGCATTTAATTTCGGTAGTCTGCTCTGCACTTTTATAATATAAAAATGTTTTCTAACTACCCTATTATTCTTACTATGTACCGGGTACAAGGATTAACGATTTTTTATTATCGATATTTCAAATCAGTTGCATGACTCGTGGTCACGACCAAACTGCGTATAAAACTAAAAGTTTAAAATCATAAGCTATTATGTAAAAAAAAAAAACATATATCTTTTTTATAAGCGCTTGTTAGCCTTTTAGATACTTTTAAGTACCATTTGCACGCGAGTTGTCGCAAACGAAAATATGTTAATGAAATCTTATCTAAAACATATTTTATGTTAAATTGGAATCTATGTTATCGTTTATTTAAGCCACCAACTAACCAGTGAAGTGAATTAATGTTTTATGCATGGAGGCTTTAATGGATTTAAAATCTGTTGACATTCTCTCAACACAGTTATTTATTTTATGCAACGGTCAAGGGCATGTCCACGAGAGATCTAGTTTACTGGTAAATGCACAAAATGCGCATTTTAATAGCTTATAACAAATTGTTTAATATCTTCACTATTTGTATTAATCTCTTAGGGAAATACATGAATTTTAAGTTGCAACTGAGCATGCTGTCCATTTGATAGATGGTGGTCAATCGCAAATGGTCATCTGTAACCAATTCCATATGTAATAGGAGTTACATCTACAGTCGATCACAGATGCATTACTACTCCTGGACGGAAAGTATCTCCTCATACAACTATGTAAGCTTGTTGATAATCACACCGAAATGCAGGAAATAATAGAAATGGATGTGATCCTGGCGTCTTCACTGTTGAACTATACTGGTTCTTTGTAATCCTGAAGTGACAAATATTCCTGTCGAAGGATTCCGAGAGATGAATGACGTCATAACGTAATTGTATTTTGGCCGAAACGTTACGTGTTCCGTATATTATTATTGTCACGTAACGGACTCATTGTTGTCGGCTAGCAATTTAAGAATAATAAAAGGACAAAGAAGTAGCGACTTCGATACATTGAAGTAAAGACTTGGCTATCTTGCAAAACCGGTTACGATTTTAATGGTTGCGATTTTTTGCCCGCTTTTGCCTAACAGCACTTAGCTATGAGATGTCGAATGACGAACTAGATTTGATTACGGGATGAGAACAAAATTAGAACGAATTTCCATAACTGCCTATTTAATGCTTTTTGAAGGTAGTGGTAACTCTTTGTACGTCAACATCGGTGGTGTTTTCGACTTATTTTTTATATTAGGGAGTCTTAAGTTTGCAGATCTATGATTATTACACAATAAATTCCATTAATTTCCTTCCTTACGTAAGAAGTAGCAAACGAACGTATAAATCACCTTAATGGTCACTACGCTCTTGTCTATATTCAATCTCAAATAGGATTGAAGTCAGGAGTAGTCAGGAGACTTCAGGAGAAGCAACGCATCTATGCACGACATCAGGTAAGACTTTAATCTCAGTTTGAAAGTG
Source organism: Phocides pigmalion okeechobee (assembly GCA_018251015.1). NCBI lineage: Eukaryota > Metazoa > Arthropoda > Insecta > Lepidoptera > Hesperiidae > Phocides > Phocides pigmalion. The sequence continues at coordinate 38,299 of DWON01000095.1, forward strand.
GGTATCCAGATGCAGAGACCATTCAAAATTAGACGCTCGTTTCCTATGTTCCAAAATAAAAAAAATACTTAAAATATATTTTATCGAGTTACTGAGTTTACACTATCATTCTATTCATAGATAGATATTTAATCACAGACATTTCTATTTAAACATTTCTATACCTACATGATCTCATTAGTCTAGTCGGCGTCAAGTCAGCTGTTTAGAACCATTAAAGTATTTTTTTTTGTATGTGAGAAGAGCAGCAAACGAGCATGCAAACCACCTGATGTTAAGTAGTCGCAGCCCATAGACATCCACGTACAACCACATACACGAAAGAAATCCCATCTGAACTCGAACGTAGATGCGTTGCTACTCCTGAGGAATAACATGGTTGCCTCGCTTTAAAGTGTAGCCGGAAACCGCACCTCTCCAACCTAAACAGAAGAAAAGCTGTATGGCGGATTATAAGGGCGGTGATGGTACCTCCCCGGTTCAACTATAGTTCTTCCACCTTTAAAATACTTATACATACTTGATTGCCACTCCCTTCACATAAAGAAATTGATATGTAAATCTCTTCTGCCCGTGGACATGGACGTTTGTAATGCAATGCAAGCCATCTGATGTTAAGTGGTCACTGCAATCCATGGACAACCGCGTCCAATCTCAAATAGAACAGAAGTTCTATTTGAGGACTAAGAAGATTGCCTCCAATAATGTGTATCCGGCAACCATACCTCCCCAACCGAAACACAATGCATGAAGAACATGATGCTTTACGGCGGGCTATGAAGGTGGTGGTGGTGCCGCCCCGGCCGAGCTCTAACGGCTCTACCTCCTTTATTGCTAAAGTATTGCTTAAACGGTGATCTTACTCATCATTATCGGTCATTGCTCAATTCCAAGATAAAATATCGTAACAATATATAGTAATTAATACGACTAAAGATACAAGCACGTTATTCACAATATTTTACGTAAAATAGAGAAATAGTAAAGAAATCGCTCGTAAATATTCTTATCGAATAGAATAAAATATATACATTTATCTTCAGTATTGATACTAAGATAATCTGGAACAAAATACCTACACATGTGTGATCCATCAGTCATCAATCATTTGGATCTTTGGGACCCTTTTTACGGGTCTCCCAGCATACATCGATGGGGCGGAATATATTAAACATCGTTTTGATATCCTAGTGCAGCGGTCGGCAACCTTTAAAACGGAGCCAAAAGTTGCAATAATAAATAAATAAATAAAATAGTACGTGATGTCTTGTGAAGTCTCAGTGTTGAAAGGTTCAATGGCTCTAACGTAATCATCAATCACAAATCACTAGCTTTCAAAAAGATTTATACCTTTACTTTAGTGTAAACAGACTTCTTGGAATGAATATATTATTTGGGTAAAAATATATTTTTTTTATTGTGAAAGAGTAAGAAACGGGCATGCAGGCCACCTGATGTTAAGTGGTCACTGCAGCCCATGGACAACCACGTCCAATCTCAAATACAACAGAAGTTCTATTTAAGGATAGACGCGGATGCGTTCCTACTCTTGAGGACTAAGATGGTCGCCTCCAATAATGTGTATCCGATAATCCAATAATCTGCATGTGTATCGGATTTTTTATACTAATTCTACTGGACCGGGTCCAGCTTTGCTCACATAATAGAATTTATCTTTACTTACATATTTTTTCTTAATACATGCATTCAGTCATTACCTAGTCGCAAAAACTAACAATTAGAACTATCTATTTCTAACGTCTGAATTACTCTATTGAATTTAAATATTTAAATTCCCGCCCAAATTACAAGAAAACTTAATTTATTATGCACCAAAACCTCGGGAATCATGCAATCTATTGTTGAAAACTATGTGAAAATCCGTCGAGTACTTTTGCGTTTATCGCAAACAGACAGACAGATGCGAAGTGGGACTTTGTTTTATAATATTCAGAGATTATGGACATTTGCAACCCCAGATTAGGCAGCATCGACAGCTTTAACACTTTCAACTGTTGTGTTTTATTTTACGTAACGCGATGCGGCTTGCACACGACTGTTGTGTCTATACAAATCTGTAAGAATTTACGGGCGAACACAATTGCTGTGTTAACTTAAGCGCTATAAGATTGCAGACACAAAGGCTGTGTATTTGCAGATGTTACACTGATACGACCAAACACATATGTGTGAATCATCGGCGCACTTACAGTCTGAAGAAACAGATCCAGTCTAATGCCGCTGCCCGTGACGCTGACTTGATATAAATATGAGCACCGCAAAGTGTTAAAGCTCCACCGATCACCGGCGGTCACCCATCCAACTTCTAACCACGCCCGAAGTAGCTTAATCGATGCTTTCCAATGAACATTAAAACCCTATAATAAATCATAACAACAATTCGTTTTATAAAACAGAATAGTTCAAATGAAACCCCTTCCTATTGTATCAGAGCGCAATCATTTATTTCCACGGCAATATCGGAACAATAACAAAGTTTATTAAAGGGATGACGGTATGTCAGTAATCAAGCTTGAAACAAAGACATGGACACCTGTTGCCAACTATCGCGGACGAATGAGATAGCATCGCGCCACAGATAACGTTGTATAAGGTAGATTAGGGACATATTTCACTAGTACAGATTAGTACCCAAATGGCAATTAAATAAAATTGGCTTATAATTTCATTTTGACCATAAGTTAGTTTTTTCGACTTTCCGTCTGCATATATTTCGTTTTGTCCGTCCGTCTGTTCAATAATCCGTTTGTCTGTCCGTCTATCCGTCCACCTGACAGTCTATCCGTTCATTCGTCCAATGATCGGTTTACTAATCTGCCTGTCTGTGCGCCGTCTAACTATTCAGCTGTCGGTCTCTTTGCTCTTCTGTCCGTCCATCTATTTGTGCGTTCGTCCGTTCGTCTGTCACAACGTTTTTACACGAACACTCTTACTATCTTCCCTGTATTTAAAATTATAAACAATTTGTATTTACTGATACGATCTCTTATAATGTTAAACAGCCTAACCTACCTTGTATTTCATACCAATGAAATGAAAAAGAATTTTGCAGATCTGACTAGTAAATTCAGAGATTACTACGTTCAAAATTCATTGATTGGAATGGACGTCACATCTTTGATCTTAAGGACGTATCGACGACCTTTGCCACAATATTGTATGTTAAGGACCTACCGAATATAATTCATCACGGTCTATCCTCCTGATGACAATAACAGAACGCAATAAAGTCCTAATTAAATTATTCGCCATTTTCCTTTCCCTAATGAACTTTATTTATATATCCTCAGCGCTTGCCGTAGGCATTTGTTATGGTAATTCAGTCTTAGCTTGGACCCACCATGGTGATAATTAAAATATTTCCATCGCTTTCCCTTTCAAGTTTATACCTTCAGTATTTTGACTACTTAATTGGTATACTTATCTACTTTCTAACCTTTTTTTGTGTAAATTTATAGAACAGGATGTTAAGTCGTTATTAGACGTAACTTAATTACGCTTTTTAAAGTAGAATGTTTTAAATAAAAAAAAAAATAGGTAAAATTTAATAAAAAAAATACAGAAAACAGATAATAAATTCTGTCAAATATGTAATTTAAGTCGAACATTTAATTTCTTAATTTAAAAGATTTATTCACCATTTTAAAATGTTACTTGAAAATTCCCAAATATAGTTATTTATAAAATATAACTAACATATTCTCTTAACAAAATAACTAAAGCTAATTGAGATGTTTAATATATCCTAACCTTGCCAAATAAATAAGAAAATAAATAAATTAAGTGTATTTAATAATAATAAATAAATATTTTGAACCTGTTTTACGCAACGTGGCGCCATCTGTAACAAACTTTTCGACAGCACAGATCCAATATCGAGTCAATCAATCCATAACTATTCGGGTCGTTTATCGCTCACTCAATTTGAGTTACTCGTTCAGATCTCAACTCGAGTTATTCCGATCAAAGTTAAATCGCATCCTTTGATCCGCGACTCAGGTTCAGAACCGAACACTCAATTAAACCATTGAACTAACGAACCGTGATCAGTTGTAGTAATAGTTTCGCGGGAATGGAATTTGTGTTAGCTGTGGCGGTTCAACAGATAATATTAATGTTTTGCTAATGAAGTTTTAAATGAACAGCACACAGGAACTAAAAAACCGTCTAAATTATACAATATTTTTTTTAACTTTATTTTTAAAAGTATTTATATCGTCCTTAACCACTTTTTTCTTACGTAAGAAAGTAAGTTTACTACTCAACTTACATGCAAACCACCTGATGCCAAGTAGTCGTAGCCCATAGACATCCACGTACAACCACAAACACGAGTGAAATCCTATCTGAGCTCGAACGTAAATACGTTGCTACTCCTCAGGACTAAAATGGTCACTATGTTTCAAAATGTAGCCGGCAACGCACCTCTCCAACCGAAACATAAGTAATGCTTTACGGCGGATTATGAGGGCGGCGGTGGTATCGTCCGGTCGAACTATAGTTCTCCCTCCTTGGAATATATACCTGGAGGTACTTCCATCGCCCTCATAATCCGTTGTAGAGCAAATAGTATATTTCTACTAGAGGTATATCGTTGCCGGGTCCACTTACAATCGAGACGTTCATAGTAGTTCTCAGAAGTACTAACGCATCTACATACGACCTCAATTAGTACTTCAGCTCTGTTTGTAGTTGGATTAGGTGTCAATAGGCTACAGTGACCACTTAATATCAGATGGTCTGCATGTTTGTTTCCGCTCCTCCTACATAAGCAAAGATAGGAATTCAATACTGTTTGAGTTTCGATGTAAATGTCAATTGGTTTGAATGCTATTTTAATACTAGTTTTTACTCGCGGTTTCGCTCGCGTTGAAGCCCTTAAATAAATCAAAGATATAAGATCAAAGAGTAATAACTAAAACAACGAACAAGTACCTAACCTCGAAAACATTGAAATAATTTTAATACTGTTTATAAGTGACACAACTAAAAATCATGAAATATACAAAAAATGAAAACAGTCAATAATATATTAATTTGAAGGTTTTGAAGTTGGTACATTTTCAAAATTAACAACCAATCATGACTGCCAAAATATTAAAAAAACGCTTTTTTTTAAATAAATAGTATCTTATGTTCTTTTTAATGCCTCTAAGAATATGTCTACAAGGTTTCGTGATAATCAGTTGAGTAGTTTTGTCGTGAAAACGCAACAAACAAACTTACATTCACATTTACATAAATGTATGAATTATTTGAACATAAAACACGATAATGGAATTACTGTTGCATCGACGAGTCTTTGTTCCTGAGAATGGAAAGCTTTACTGTACTGTAGATATTATGAATATATTACTTTGCATCAGGCACTGAATACAAATATTATACAGCCATGTTTAACGATTCAGATGTCATTCTGACACTTTATTCTCTGTGTCCAAAATACACAGATAATTTATAACAAAGACAATATTTGCTAAGCAGTACAAGGGTCGAACCTAATTATTTGGGACGCTTATTTCGGCGGCAAAATTAAGGCAAAATGTGACAGTTCGTTAGCTGGGCACAGAACCCGTCGAAATGGTGCCATCTGGGGGAGGCTTAAGTCCAAAAGTAGACACGCAAAGGCTAACGAATAGATGGAGATAATATTAAGTATCAGATAAAATTTAAGAAGAATACGTTTTCCAGAATATCAATATTTTTTTCTATTCATGACGAAATGTATATTTCTTTTTCTTCTTAATTTTCGAAAACCTGATTCTTTTACTTAGATTTATGAATGCCTTTTTTGTGGGGCACGTGGATACCTCAAAGGAAAATTTCGAAAATATCGTGAAATTGCCTTAAAAATCGAAAAACATGGATTAAAAAAATGCTAAACCATTTACAATTATAAAAATTGATATTAAAAAAGTGGATGAAAAAAAAGAACAAAAAAAATAATTTTCTTATTTTTTTTCCTCAAAACACAGTGAGTCGGCAAGGGAGTTGGGAGGGGGTACAAAATTATGAACTTTCGAGAATTAGCATACCCCCATAACAAAAGAGACAAAAAAGGGCTATGTTTTGTAACTTTAAATGGGAAAAATGATTAAATCTATGAAACTTCTACGACTTTAAAGTAATATTACTCACAATGGTACTCACGAATAATTAAATACTGGCAATTAAAAAGCGTTAATCGTGAGTACCCGTTATATAACATAATCTATGAAACTTAAGTAAAAACGAGCCATTCTTGTCTACAATTATTTTCTCGCTAAGCTCTCTGTTGGGGTGGCTTGAAAACGCGGATACTCCTGCCACATTAGTTACCGAACGCCACCTGGGGTCACTAATGCTTTGTAAACTTTTATCTTATAATATATAATATACAATGAAGAAAATCATAAAACTAATTCTAATAAAAGCCTAACCTAAACAATCTAAAAGGAGTCCGTGCCCGCGCAGCATGGTTCCCAGAACACTACCTGCATTCCCGCGCTGAATAGCAATCACAATTCTTTGTGCGAGATATGAACCAGCCCTCTTGTCACCGGCGACGTCCATCAAACGTGGTTACTGTTTGTTTGAAATTTTTTTGTCAAATTAGTATCTTATTGAGTATAGCTTCAGCTATTTTGGTTTTTTGTATATTCCATGTTATTTATGATCTTTAATATTTGTTTAAAGACTTCACAACGCGAGCGGAGCCGCGGGAAAAATCTAGTAATATATAAAATAAAGTAAAATACGAGTAGAAAATTTGTTTGAATTTATCATTATATGGATTTTACTATCCAAGATATAATACTCTATCTACACGTTTAGTGTTCAATATGCCAAAATCTGTCAAAAATAAATGATAAATATTTGCTCTACATACAACTCGAAGGCTATTGTGCCTAACTATAATCTACTCCATCGCAAAATTGTCTAGGGTTGGCAACGTCGTCCAATATTTAAATTAAATTATTATTATTAATTTTAGCGATACGTGCAGTTTTATGTTGACATTACCGTCATTCAATTAAAAATATACGTAATTTTCAACTGCCAATATTCCTGGCCATTTGAGTAATATTTTTATCTCTATACCCAACAATATTTATAGAGTAAACACGAATATTGAATGGACTACAAAGTCTACAGCGAAGTTGAATTAATTGAAACAATGTATACACAACGCACATAGCTTTACGGCATTTGTAGATTGTAAATTTTGACAGTTAGTCAAAGTGAAGCTATATAGAGGGCGGTCTTAATTAGGATTGGTGACTTATACCACAGAGGTCGGACATCTAATAACCATACAAGTATCACTACCATGGACCTTTGTCATCCCTTTTGCGAACCGTACCATTACTTATTTGGTAATGTAGTGTATTGCTTGTAATAATCTAACGTTAAACAACTATTACGTTCAGCTTAAAGAAGCGTGGTTGTTGATAATACTTACAAACGAGGCGAAAATCTTAGTCTTCAGAAGTAGAAATGCTTCTAAGTACGAACGAATAGAAACTCAGTCCATTTTGAGGTACGATGCGGATGTCTATAGATTTAAGAGACCTTTAAACAAAAAGCAGGCTGTATGCTCGTTTGCTAGTCTTCTCACATAAAAAATGAGGATTTTTGTAATGATCGACAGCCCTATGTTCCAACCAATCAATTCACTGAATCACATCACGCGAGCCCATTGTGTGCAGTCGTTCACAATACAACAGCGATTGCCGCTGGTTCCGGTTTGTTCCCGGAAAACGCCCACCACTATTGAAAGCGTTTTCCGCCAGAAGTAGTAAACATTTCGCGAACAATATGTTCCGATCTTTTGTAAATTCGTTTCGCTTAATGAAGACGACGTTCGGATATCTTATTATATGACGTACAAAAAGGTTCCCTTGTCGTCCCTTTTGCGAATGGTACCGTCAGTTTCTCGGTAATAATATTACGGAAGGTGGGAGAACTGTAGTTCGATCAGGAAGGTACCACTGCTCTCATAATCCGCTGTAAAGCATTTCTTGTGTTTAGGTTGGAAGGTGCGGTTTCTAGCTACACTTTGAAGCGAGATGACGATCTTAGTCCTCAGGAGTAGCAACGTATCTAAGTTCGAGCTTAGATAGGATTTCGGTCGTGTTTGTGGTTGTACGTGTATGAATATGGGCTGCGACTACTTAATCAGGTGGTTTGCATATTTTCTAAATATGCTATTTACATTCAACATGCAACATTTTTATCAAAATTTAAATCAAATTAAACGTACGATTTTACCATTTTCCCTAAGGCGTACAACACTGTGGAGCACAACGCACAACGAACACAAGAGCTGTTTTCAGATCGGCGTTACAAAACTCCGAGCGGAAACAACGTTTGCGTATTTGTAGATGTAATATAGATGCTAAAAAATACAAAATTTATGTGAATTGTCGGCGTATCTTCAGTCTAGAGAAATGATCACCAGTTTAGTGCCGCCTCCCGCAACCTTGAATCGATCTGATATATGCGCGCAGTAGTCAAAATCTGAAGTCTAAAATTATACTGTGTAATGTTTATTCATCAAGGACTGATTTAAAAAGAGTGCTGAGAGTTTTTTCTCCCGGCCTACCTTAGCCAACAGGACGCTCAAAGCTGATGTACTGATTTTACACTGTACCCTTGACGTTCATTAAGTGTATGTAAATACCTTACAATGAAAT